>VZRR01013614.1:101109-263913 GCA_013398015.1 Oreocharis arfaki | reverse complement strand
GAGCGCGGGGACCTTGTGCGCTCGGCGAGCGAACGAGCGGGCGGCGTCAGGTTTACGGGCGCCTCGTCCTGGCCCCCGGCTGGCGGCTGTGTCGGCCCCACGGCGCAGAGGTAAGCGCGGCGGCGGCGGCGGCTTGGGGCGGCTCTCCTCCCGGCTGGCCGGCCGGGGTCGGCAACAGCGTGGCGGCAGGTGCAGCGTTGCTTCGCTCCCGCCGCGGGGCTGCGAGCCGCGGCCGGGCTCGTTCGGGGGGGCGGCGCGGCCAGAGGGGCTGGGTGCCGCGCTTCCGGGCTTTCGCCGGTTTTCCCCGCAGGTAACCGGAGCGTGCACCTGGCCGCCACCGTGCAGCCGGGGCACGGCGTGACCTTGAGGGCAGCAGATGCGGGGCTGAGCCGCCGCGGGAGCGCACAGCCATACCGTCGGGGACCCCGCGGCTGGACACGGCAGGCACGCCACGGCCCCGCAGCTCCCGGCGGGCGGGTGCGCACACGCCGTGGATTAAGGTGGTGCTCAGCCCTCGCCGCCCGCCGGGTTAAGTAGCCGGGATTAGCCCGCTGCGGCAGCACGACACCGACATCTCGGGCACTTCGCCGCCCCGCGGGGGCTGGGAGCCCGGCACCCGCACCCGCACAGCCTCCCCCGCCGCCTGCCTCCCTACCTCCCTCGCCAGCCCGCCGAGCCCCCCGGGCGGTGTTTTTGGCCGCGGCTGAGTTGTACGCAGCTTTCCGTCGGAGCCGGTGGGCTGCTTTGATTTATCGATGCCTGGCCGGGCTGCTCATCGACCGGCGCGGACGAGGAGGGGATGCAGCACCACTTCGGGTGCTGGGAGAGCGAAGCCCTCGCGGGCATTTCGCCGCGGGTGAGCCTGGCCCCGCGCGGGGCCGCTCCGCGGTGGGAAGCGCCTCTAACGGCGGTGTCATCCTCGTCCCGGCGGTGCGTGTAACCTTTGGCTGCCGCACCACGTGAGTTTGGGAGCGGGCTGGAGCCTCCGCCGGGGATGGCTGGCCGGTGCCGAGCGCTAGAGGCAGCGCTCGCGGTGGGGCGGAGTGGGGTGGGTGTCCGCGTCGCCGTCTGCCCGGGCTTCCTGCCGAGCCTCTCGGTCAGTCGGTAAGGGCTGAAGTCGGAAGGACTTAGGGTTTCGAGAGGAAGATCTCAAATGTTGTCGGGCAGAGGTGGTCTGTGGTCCCGGGGAGCGTTTCCTTTCGAGCGGCCATGCGAGTGGCGTCTACCAGGGGCAGGAGGGGGCTCAGCCTGAGCCCGGGGAAGCGTTTAGAAACCGAGAGCTGTGGTTAAATCCGTCCCAGGGTTCGCAGCCTGAGGGGCAGTATATTAGTTCAGCTGTAATAGGTGTTTATGTAGTGCTGTGCATGTTCCATACTCCACGTACATCTTTTTTACGTTTGACTTTTTAAACTGTAGCGGGTGGTGATGAGAGACATGAACAGTAACAAAATTTTGGGGGCTTATTTTCTTGTGATTTTAAGATCCACATTACAGAAATCCTTAGATATCTGTTATATACGGCATCCGTAAATTTGCAACTTCGGTTGCTGAGGCTTTCTTCTAAAGGTCTGTTCTGAAGGAACTGGTAATAGTACCCTATGCTGTGTTGGAAACCGTCGTTCTGAGAATTTTCGCTGGTATCTTGCCTCACAGTGCTTGAGAGGTGACTAGCTAGGTGACCATTCAGGTCATGTCCCTTCTTAGAAGTCAGATTCCAAGCCTCCTGTACTTGTGAAATATCTTCCATCATTAGTGTCTGGCGATCTTGACTTCCTGGGGAATGAAGTGAGTGTGCCTTTGGAAAACCGTTGCCTATAAAAAAGCTGCTGCATCTTTGAAACATTCCTGGGTGCTAATGAATTTGCGTTAAAATAATGGGTGTAGGTGCTTGAAAAGGCGTTGGTTAGATGATTTACCAATTCCTTGGTTCACGATACAATGTATTCAGAAGGTGGTAGCTGTAGCTACAGTCAGGGCCATTCCCCCCCCCCCTTTTGTTGGCGCTTTTCAAGGATTTCTTCCAAACACCACAAATCGTGAATTCCAATAGAAGTAAACTTGTGTATCTTTAAATTATTGGCTCTTCTGGCGGGAATAGCTTCCAATGTACTAGGACTTTAATACTTATGGCATAATGAATGGAAACTCTCGGTGTCAGTGGAAAAAGTGGTCACTGAATTCAGTGAGGAAAAAACTCATACACTTCAATGTGAAATGTTCAGTCTGGAACAGCATCATTGTGTAGTTCGGTTTATTGCTGCTCCTACTGTTGATTATGGTAACTGACCCAGGTTGGGTTAGCTGAAGGAAACGTGAATCCTGAGTTGTACGCAGGCACTTGCAGGTTTTCCCAATCAATGTTCCTATCTCGGTGCTAAATTGCAAAGTTACTACTTCTATCCACTCAAAGAAAAGTACTGCTTTCCATGCGGATTATTAAAATGATTCAAGTCAAAAATAGTTTGAAAGGGAATTGTGGACGTACTCTTTGTAAGAACACATACTGTTACTATTGCATATTAAGCAAATGTGTTTGGGAATTTTAAGCAGAAAACAAGACTTCTGTCACATTAGCACTGAGTAAACTGTATATCGGTTTCTTACACAAAGTTGCATTACATACAGATAATGGTACAAGGAAAAGATCCCCATTTGCATAGTATATATTCAGTTAATAATCTGGAGGTAATCCTGAAAATTAAAATCCACTGTAGGCTAAAGTTAGAGTCTCGTTTAGAAAGTCAATCTTTTGTGGACCACAATATAGAGAACTTTTGCCAACTGCTGAAATTGCAAACCTCTAAACTGTGTTGTGGAAAGCTTCAAAGGAAATCAAGAGGCATGAAAGTGTCCTGCAGCAAAGGCACAAAGGTCTAGTAATTACTACTATTATCTTTACCTGCTTGAATTTATTTGGAAAGAAGAATATGATAAATGAGGGGCAATCATGAGATGATACTCAGAAGGAAGAATCATAGGCTGGATCTGCTAAAGCCACCTCAAAAACAGATGGAAGAATTAACTTCACCAGCATTTAAGATTTTGGAACTGGGAACTTACTCTTAACTGACAAGTTCAAAATGGACCTGGTGAAACAATCAATAACACGCCACAGCAAGCGAGTCTTCCTTGACATGAGGGTGGACAAGATAACCTAAAGTATCTTCTAACTCGAATTTCTTCCATTAAGGTAGACTAAATATTAATGGCATTCTTTACCACTGAAATGTGACCTCAGTAATGGCTTTGTGTTTGAACTGTTTATTTTAATATATGTTCTCTTCTGGTTTTAAAGAGAAAATAATACTAATGCAACAAGGGATTCGCATTTTGCTCAGAGTTGAAGTCAGGTTTCAGTTAGCACAATTTAATGCCGAGTAATGAACAGCTATGATTAGTCCCGGGCATTTAAAAGTAAATATCTTTTGAGTTTCGAAGAAGACTGCCTGAATTTATAAGTGATCTCTGTTACAGAAATGCATGCTTATTTTATTACAAAAGGATCGATAATATTACAGTATTAGTCTTAAATTTGTATTCTCTAGTATTCTCTACTTGTCTTAAAATGAGTAATAATAATAATAAGACTTGTTAAAAGTTGCAGTTCAGGTGATAAGGATCTTTCTCTAGGGTATTTTAATTAAAAACTAGATAAAATCTAAGAGTTGCAGTATTGTATCTAAAAAGCTAAGATTAGCTCTGCCTACTGGCTTTCTAGAGTGTGTGCAATGGTCTCAAGCAGGTTTTTTGGGGTTTTTTTATTCAAACCTGTTAAATTTTTTCTGAAGACATTTTTATTCCTTCTTGCAAAGTTTAACAGATCAAAGAACAAGGGAGGCAGGAGAGATGAGGTGATACTCTTGCTGATTTGAAAAAGGAAAGTGAACCTATGATGCTTTATGTAGAGGATTTCTCACAAGCATTAAGATTTACTAATTTAATTCAAAATAGCTTGTCTTTATAAATGTTGGATTCCTTCACTTTTCAATAACTAATGTTAGTATTCTCCTAACTTAGGCTTCAATTAGGTGAAAAGACCATGTTCGTTAACTGAACAGGAGGGTGATAAAAAAGTAGGTAAGAATTTTTTGTTTGTGAAGCTCACCAAACATCTGTTATTGCATGTAAAAAATAAAAATGTATTCAACAGTTTCACACAGAAGATGTAATCAATGATAATGAGCAGTAGAAAAGGAGGATTTCCAGGAAGTGACATGTACAATGAAATTAACTGGCAAAATAATAGACTAACCCATCTTTGACCAGTTGCACCTACTCACACTGAATGTAATTTCTGCACAAATACATGGTATTGTCAAGTTTGTCTTTTATTTCTAAACTATCAGGCATTCAAATACAGTTAATTAAAATGAATTTCTAGTTTTCATGACAGATTTCACTTAAAATGAGCAGTATCTTTAAAGGATCTGTCTGTTCAAGCTATTCATATTCCAGTAAACGTTATGAAAATTATTTCTGCTGCCACTTATAAGTCTTACTCTAAATGACAGATGACAGCAGGAGGTGTTATTAGTTTAATTTTGGTGAATTGCAAAGTAGGTATGAGGCTTTCTCCATTGGTATTTCAAAGGTCTGGTGGGAGAAAAAAATCTAAGGAAAATGTAGGAGGCATTTTAAAAAAATCAGAAATAGCTCTGAAAATAAATACAACTTTTTTTTTTTCCAGTAAGAGATAAAATGTAATTGCTATTACAAAGCAGACAAATAACATCTGCCTTGCCTTTGAAGGGGAATGGACTGAGAAAGAGAATATATTCCTCCTTACTGGTGTTTGCAACTGTACTATGCAGCTAAAGAGTGCACGGATGCATTTTGAGGATGACATTTGATAAACTTTCGTGCTGGACACTAAGTCTGGCTGGTTCTGCCACTTACAGCATGAGGAGTTTCAGCGCTAGGGGTAGCCCTGGTTTATTGCTGGCTATAATCTGGTGCTGCTTTGGAGAAAAGAGTTAGGTAAGTTACTGCATGGCCTCCTATTTACAGTGGGCTTCAGTGGTTTGTATGTCTCAGTTTTTTTAATATGGCATATGAGCTGGATGTCGCCTTAATTCCCAGTGAGCACAGGAAACACCATGTTCTTAAAACACACTTCTGGGAGCCTATCACTTGTAATCTGCTACCCTTACTTGTGCCCTTATATTCACAGAAAGATAAGGTAGCAGCAGGGAAAACAACACTATTGGGTTCTCACCACTTGGTGTACAGTGTCTGGTCAGAGGAGGCCCAGGATGTACCATACTCTGCATAGTTGATAGCAATAAACCCCAACTCAAGGCAGGAAAGATGGTTCAGCCCACTCTGCTTTAGCAACTATCTAACTTCTGGGACTCAGCCCTAGGGTCAGAGTGATGTGCTCTTTTTCTGCTTATGTCTTCATTAAAACTTAAATATTAATTTTAAGATTTTGAATCAAAGATGAACTTAATCACCTTTACATTACATACACCAGGAAAAGAAAAATCAAGTGCTCTTTGCTGGAGTGTTACAGATGTGCCCTTATGTAGAAATCACATAACTTTTTTTCCACTTGTTATTTGACCAGTGACTGGTGGCTTGTCTGCATGGCTCTTTTGGGATTGCCCCTGTGTCTCTGCAAATACAAGGATGTGTTGTTTGTGGTGTGTATTTTGGCTTCTGCCTGGATTTTAAATAAATCAAAACAACTGATGGCTCCGTATGGGGATAGGAGGAAGAGTCACTAGCTGTGTTTGATGGAGTTTTTCCACTGTAGAAAGAAATAACCATAGTGCTATGGTCTTTATTGAAATAAGGAGCTTAGGCCACTAGCAATAAGGAAGTCTTGTAGCTACAGCACACTTTTTTTTAAAGAATACTTGTAAAGTGTTCTAAAAAGTTGAAAGTGGTCACTGTGACTCTCCAAAATCTTAGAAACATTTGGTTTTGTATGGTAGGTGTTTCAAGGGATGGGAGTCTTTTAAGTCCCCATCAAGAGATTTGTTAGTCATTTCTGTTAAAATGTTTGATGCTTTTTTAATATTCTAAAGTTTTGTCAGACTTTTATGATGGCCTTCTGAAGCTGCTGGTTGATCAGCATAATCCGAGAGACTGAGGACAGAGCATCATTTGTAATTGCCTATTTGGCTTGTCACTGTGAGTGCAAAGTTTCATGGGCTGGCTGAGGTGGCCTCATGGCTACTTTCATTTCCATCTTAGACTAACTACAATGATTCCCCCCTCCTTTGTGCCATCTCTGCCACTTTGAGTCTACTCAATGCACCACTAGATTATTTGTTACACAATCTTTGTGCACAAACTGGTCTCCAAGGTGAGAAGTGAGGCTCACATGAGGGAAACAACGCGAATCTTTGGATTGGTGGTTGGGAATGTTCCTCCTTGGGTCGTGTGAAACCATTCCCTGGAGAGTATCAACCTTTTCACATAGAAGAACTTGAAGTTATTGTTCTGACAGTAGATGGGAGAGTGGCTCGAGTGCCAGCTTTCAACTAACGGTGTTCCAGAAAAGTATATTTGGGTTAAGATGCATAAACTGTATGCCTAGGTGGTTTCTGATACTACAGTGGAGGAAAAAAAAAAAGTATTTGTTATGTTGTGCATCTGGACTTGCTTTCTGATGTTTTTACATAGAGGAGACTGAGCAGATATTAACAAGAAATGGGTAGAAAAGTTGGCAGGTATGGTTAGCCCTGAAACTATCTGAGAAAGGATGGTATTTTTGAATCTCTTCTGGTTATTTAGATATAGTAGAGAACAGATAAGGATCTTAATATGTATATTGAACAGGAGTTTTTTCACTTCCATCTAGGTGCTACTGCTATCAGTGTAGATATTACACTTCAAGTTGCTTTACATTGTTTGGGTCTGCCAATTTTTCTTCTCTTGGGAATGAAGCTGGTGCAGATCTTCATGAAGCCTATGGAATACAGTGCAAATCAATACTTAAATTAGAGCAGTTCTAGCAGCCTCACTCTGTTGAGGTTGTATGAAACATGAAATGATTTAAACTGGCTGTCAGGGTCTGTGCCAGATGGCTTTCAAATATGCATAGTTGAGACTGACAGCTGGAAAGGGTAGGGAAGGTGCTTTACCACTGCTAGCACAACTGCTTTACTTCTGCTTTATTAATAACATAAATCATTTCAGCTTGTATTCACCTACTTCTGCTCTGAAATCCATGTACTTAACAGTGACAGTGTTTTTTCATATTCGGCAATGAGCTTGCTTTGCATAGTGAAACATCTTGACATCTTCACAAGAGTCTGCTTTCAGATGCATTTTGATAATAGGTAGATCTTGTTGGGGGGACTGCAGATCTAAGGATTTGTTTCTAAACTAGAACTGTATTTCTAAAGTGAGTTGAGAGAGATTTGGGAATAAACAACTAGATTCTCTAGGATTTGAGAAAAGCATGGCCTCTTTTTTTTCTTCTGGATTTGTGTGCGTGTGTGCTGTTTACTGGTAGTAGAGACACTTACAGTGGAATAACCCTTCATATAGTCAGCCACTCTGCAATGCATGCCAGGTTATGGGAACCTTTTGAAAGAACTTCAGTACAAATACATGGATCCAAAATTATGTGCCAGCATATAAAGCAGTGGTACATGCTAAGTCTTGCTTGTGAGTGATCAATTTGTGTATGGCTTTCTTTTTTATTTATTGATCCTGGTGGTGTTGTGCTACCTTCTAACACAGGAAATTGATTTACCAGATGGAAAAATACAAGAGATGTATGCTCGAGGGAAGTACTTAATATTTTCTGGGAAGATAGTAATAACATTTTTGATAGGTGAACCTCTCTTTTCAAAAGTGCGATGCTGAATTTGCATAAGCTCAAAACTTTATATCTAGCTTCCACGGATAGTTGAAACTAAGGCTACAGAAATGAATATGGAGAATAAGGTTATACATATAACCCTGGGCAAAATGCTTTGAACTGGACAAAGTAAATACATGTTACTTTAAGGCAGTGATTGTAAAACAGGCCAATTTCAAGTTCCTGATGGGGAGCTGCCAAAGGCCCCTCCTGAGCATTACTGAGCTGACAAAGTAAAAACACTTCTGACGGGCTTTCCTCTTCACTGTCACAGTTGACAGTAGCTGAAAATGGTGACATGGTGGTAGGGCTACTGCATAGCCTAGATTCCTGGAGTGAGGGTGAACAGGAGAGCTGAGGCTGCCTGGCACCTCTGCCCTGCCGTGGGGAGGAGGATGCCTGTAGGAAAGGTCTTGGCCACCCTACAGACAGGGAGCCTGAGCCAGCTGCAGGGCTCTCCTGTGCAGGCAAGGACTAGCCCTTGAGCATGAGCAAGAGAGTGACCAGTGGGTTTTAGTCATGCTTGTGAGGCCACATCCAAAAATGGTGCCTTGTTTTGCACCTCGCCTGACAGTTGATGAGGGGCTGTCCTGCAGTGTGTGGGGAGAAGTAGAGTGAGGTGGCTTTGCTTGACCTGGAAGGGGGAATGCTAAAGAGGGACCCTGGTGATGGTGTGCAGTGGGGCCTTGCTGAGAAGGTGCAGCTAGGCTCGTCTTTTTCCCCGGATGAGCGTGGGGGTGTGGAGAAGAGCTTCCATGATTGACTTGAGCTGGTGAGGCCTGTGCTGGCTGGAAGGGGCAGTCCCCATCACCGTGTGACCTTCAGGAGGACCCGCTGGTGTTGCTGCGGTCTTCCTTGTCGCCGGTTCTCATCTAGGGCTGTCCCCTGACCTTGAGGTCAGGTGAGCGGCGGTGCTGGCGCAGGGCTGTACCTTCTGGCAGTAGCACAGGCTTGGGTATTCCTAAACTAACTGTGAAGCCACATCTTTCCTCTTGCTCTGACATGGTAGTGCAGCTGCTTGATATGTGAGTTCAGCCCAGCCGACCGCTTAACTTTGGCAGAGCAATCCTGGCCACTTACATAAGCGTCTTAAAAAACTGAAACTAGTCGCTCTGGGCTGCTTCTGTTGCTGAAGTGACACAAGCACATCTAAGATGAGGTTTGTGTGACTATTTTAGATCATGTCCTAGGTGGCTAAATTTAATATTTTGATATATATGTTTTAATTTATCCATTGCCTATTTACAAGAAGTGCCTGAAGTGCCTACCTTAGAGGTAGGTGCTTCCATTTGGTCAGGTGAATCTTGCATATGATGGGAGGAATGTGAAGTTTTAACCCATGCAATGCACACAGGCTTCAGAACTTGAGACAGACTCTTCAGATGGTGAAAACAGGTGATGGGGAAGAGCACAATTTCTTACATCCTGCTGCATGCTATTGCCAATTATTGAAGTACTAAATCTCGGTGAGTGATTAGTGCTAGAATCAGTAGTTGTTCAGCTGTGTACTAAATGGAAGGTTTTCAGGTTAAAAACTGAGATAACAACAAGCCTCTGTAGATCTTTAAAGGCAGCTGTAGTAATTCTAAAGGTAAAATTCTGTGGAATTTGCTGTAGAAACTTAAACAAGAGGAAGGATGTTCATGTTTCAAGGGGCTTTTCAGCTATTTCCCCCGCACCCTACTTACTTTATGTAAATGGATCATGTGTCTTAACTTGCTGACTAGAAGCCTAATGTCAGCCTCTCAAATGTAAAGTGTGTTGTAAACACAGTTATTTGGGAGCTTAGCGAGGCTTCAGTTGCTGGATGAATTAGAATTGGTGGTATATTTCCTGCAAGTGTGGTTTCATATTTGCTTAATTCAGGCAGGTTCAGTGCAGTTCTGTGCCGTGTTTTGAGCTGGCACTGGTATTGGATAATCGGTGTGGTGAGTCTGGTTAGATAACCGGCCTGCCTGAAAAAAAGAAGCATTTTTCCTATCTGTATAAGCTTTTCATGTACCTGCGGGAACTTCATTGTTGTCACAAGAAACCACAATAACTTGGGGAAGTAAAGGATGATCAGGGTGGTTGGGATGCATCCTGATACTTTATCATCACCACGTTTGTGATGGAAGAAGCATGGCTTTCCTTGCTGTGGTTGCTCTGCATAGAACGTACTGAGCAGCCTAGCTGGGGTCCTGGGAACCACCCAGGCACAGCACGCAGATAGAGAACACTGCAGGAGCCCTGATTTTCAACAGCAGAACTGTGAGGTGGCCTTGTTGCATGAAAGGGGTAAAACTTTTTAGTCAGCTATAAAATATCATGTAAGCTCTGTAAGATGGCAACCAGTTCAGCCCACTCTGACTTACTAATCTTGTGAATCTGCCACGTGAAAATGAAGCTGAGAAGTGAACGCTTTCTCGTAGATGGGGAGAAGAAACAGCCATCTAACATACTGAAAGGTGGTTCTTCTATTTTTGAAACTTGAAACAAGTGAAGTCTAAATTATGTAGCTACAGGCAAATTCTTCTTTGGTAGGTAGTAATCAAAATCTAATGATCCAAGCTGTCAAAGCTTTTTAAAGTTCATGTGAAGTTTAAGAGGATGGAAATTTATCTTTTCTTTGGGAGGAGGAGTGTTCTGCTGCTCTTCTAGAGGAAACTTTGAGACAAAGGCATTTATTACACTTGTGTGAGTTTCTCATATACACACTTCTAAATAGTGAAACTTAGAAATAGCCACCCAAAAATTATTTGATGAATGCTTAAGATTGGAAAGAATTTGATATTAGCTTAGCCTCTTACCAACGAGTTAAGAATTGCTGACTTTATTTAAGAAAAAAAACCCCTAGTCGATTTTTTAGACTACGAAAGCAAGTGGGTGTCTCTTTGTGGAGTTTTTGCCAGGAAGGTATGTTGTCTCATGTTGGCCTAGAGTTTTGGGTTCACCTCCATGAGATGGCAACAAGATATCAGTCTGCCTGCTCAGTCTATTCCTCTTTCCAAAACTGTTTCCACAGCCACCACTGTGTCAACACCATTCAGTCATAATTGTCAACGCCAAAGCAGGCTGATCAATAGAAATGCTAAATAAAGCAGCTGAGCTCTTGCCTCAGAGGCTGTGTAAAACCAGATTTGCCAGTAGATGTGTGCCTCTGTGAATGCCAGCAGAAAGGTTCACTGTTTGTTACCCCTAGTCCACCACTGCTACCTGCCTTTCTGGCTCCTTTGTTTGTGGTCGTCTTGAACTTTGAGTTTTTCAGCTTGTCTTCCAGGTGAAGTTGTTTTTTAAGAAATGGACAACCAAAAGGTTTTAGCTTTTCTGAAACTGAGAAACAGCAGAATCCATACGAATGAAAACTTGAATTGCAGCTATATAACGGTTTTGGTTGTTGAGTATTTTGGTTGGGTTTTTTTCTTTTTTTTTTGTTTTTAATACATATGAAGAAGCATCAGGCCTTATGGTACTTGTTAGTAGTTAAAGTTGCTCCTGCCATTCGTCAGGTATGAGTCTTTCAGATGTGACAGCTGGCTGAGGATCAGAAACAAAACACCAACGCTACTGCCCATTGACATATATGTCTACGAAAGACCGAGGAAGTTCTTGGCATGCTTTAAACTAAGTGCATTAGATTTGCAGGCACAGCTCTTTTAGTGCTTTCTTACAAGGTATCTTTTTCACAGCTGATAAGTAAAATGATGTCTGTACTCCCTCTGCTGGCTCTGCAAAAGTAGCTTCATGAGCTCAAGTAGCTGAGTAGCACCTCTTACAAACATGCCTTCGTGAAATTCTGAGTTAAGAACAGTTTAATGAATGGAAGAGGGATTTTCTTGAAAAATGGGTCAACAAATAGTTGCTGAAAGCTAATCAGGTGTCTCAGATGCTATCTCCTGCTATAAGGGTAAACACCGGTGTTGTATATACCTTTGTAATTGTAGTCTGATCTGGTTTTGTGTATCAACAATTGGATGGGACTATCCATCAAAATACTTGTACGTCGAGTCATACATCTAAGCCCTGCTTTTATAGGTGTTGTGTGTTATGTGTACCTGAAGAGCTATGATTAGAAGCCTCACGTGGCGGAAGAAAACTTAACTGCTTTCATAAATTAGAGTGCCATATACATTTATTTGGTTATTCTGAGACTACTTGTTTGTTTCTATGCAAAGAGATATTCAATATAAAAATTCTCAGCCAGAATGGAAGAAGTTTGGGCTTGAACGATGTCTTGGTATAGATAGATATTATGTACATAATCAAAACAATTGAATTTGGAAGTCAATAGACATCTTTGCATGCCAGTGTGGTTCATTCTGTTATCTCCCTTTCTGATATTGTTATTCCATTCTACTACTGCTCTAGTTATTTTTAGTTTGTGGAATTCAGTGACAGTTTAACAGTTTTAAAGAACCAAAAGGATAACCGACCCTTATATACTGGTCAGTAACCAAATAAGTGGAATAATAAGCCAAACTGGCTTTTTACTATTTGCTAGTTCAAAATATCTCTGAACAAGAACCCTTGAGCCTTGTGACATGGAGTCTGGCTCCTGGTTGTGAAGTCTGAGGATATTTTGTGGATTTTTGACCCTGCAAGGTGCATTTCCTGGAAAGCAGTCTTTTGTCCAGATGCTTTATTTGTGTAATTCATGACTGTCAAATATTCCAGAACAGTAAAACTACTGTGCAAACTCAATTAAGAATTCAGGGCAGCCACTGTAGTTTCTCCTGTTGAATTTCTCTTAGTGTGTACCTGTGACTGTCTGCAGATGTCTTCAGGCATTGCTGTACTGAGAAGAGACTGTTTGGCTGCAAAAAAAACCAGGCAGTTGCCCAGGCCTTCACACAGAGGTTAGAACAAGTTGTCTTCTCACAGCAAGTGTGTTCCCCCTACCAAATACCCTCCTCTTCCCCCTGCTATTGTGGATTAAGTTCTTGAAGTTTATCCCTGTGACTTCGCTTACGATCAGAATTCAGAGTTTTACTGCCATGCTCAGTATTTTTTTTTAATGTCCAAAGCTCTATTTTAAAAATCATGTAAGTTGACAAGTAAACCAAAAATTTTGGACCTCCATAATATAGACCATTACATTTAACTTAGCAATGTCTGCCTTCAACCTTGGTCTTGTTAAACAAGAACAATGGAGGATTCTCAGTGCCCAGGGAAATGCCTCAATTTTTTAGGAACGTCTAGTAGTAATGTTTCAGAAATCTCCAAATTAAGGAGTTAGAGATTCCTGATCTTAAAATAATAAAATAGCTTGGGTATGTGGGTAATTTTGCCATGATGCAATTGTTTAAATACTTGAAAATATTTGCTCTGTGAAAATTACTTTGTGACAGCTAATGGCTTATTTTAATACCAATTGATCAACAACAAGGTAATGTTTTAGTAACTACCTACTTTTTCAGTTTTAAGGAAGAAAGCTGTCTTGAAAGCTGTTTAGCTTAATTATGTGCCTGAAGGATCACACATCAAACTAGATTGCGACTTTGACAGACAGCTGTGTAACTGCCTAAAATTGTTTGTTCCTTTATACTTAGTCTGAGTCTGGATTCTGACTGTCTACTCTTTGATCACATTGCCGACTAACTTTATTAGATAACTGCTCTAAACTGTTCAAATACCAACAAAATAAGTTACTGCGCCACCACTCCACCACCCCCCCCAAAAAAAAACCCCAAGAAAACAAAAAAACGAAAACAAAACGCCAAACAAACCAACCTCTACCCTAATTTCTTGCTGTATTAGTTAGATCAAAAGATTTCAGAGGCAATGGATACATTTAAAAAAATCTGACTCCTGTAGCAGGGGTATGGCACACTAAGTAGCAATTTGCTATTAGTAATCTACAGCAAGCTATAAGCTACTGGTAACAAGCCTGAGTGCGACATGCAAAACTACATATAAATGTACAGTGTAATGCATGTTTTTTTTCTGAAGGTGAGCTGAGAACATTGTTTATAAGCTGTGCTGCTATGTCTGAATAAACATGAAGAAGATTTAGGCGTCTGTTGGTATAAATTTTTGTCTCCAAAAGCACCCCTTTCCTTGGGAAAAGGAGGAAATGGAAAATAAGTGTTGTGAAATAATGGAAGTAAAATCAAACTAAGAAGTTGATAGGTTAGAGACCACAGTAGAATCTGGCTGTCAGTCTGCTTGTCATGGTGTATGGATTTGAATATGTGTGTAACCCAAATGAGCCAAATTCATAACAACTTTGAAATGAGGTGTATGTTTGGTTTTCACTGTGTAAGACTCTTCAATACCCCCCCAAAAAACTTCCTTACCAGTGTTTTCCTTACCTCAGGTCTGAAAGTGTGAATAACAAGTCTGCTACTTGTTACTAGCAGACTGCATACTTGCACCATTTTTTTCTAAGTCTTGTCTACCTCAGGTAGGTTTTTTTGGAAGGGCTACTAAAATGATGCTTAATTATAAAAGGTTTTCAGATGGCTTTTTCTGTACTTTCCTTGACAAACTGATTAAAATAAATCATCCTTAATGGGACTGAAAAGCAGGTTTTTGGAGAGCAGTCCTAGCACAGCTGCCTCCTAGTAGTCTGCTTTCTCTTCTCCGAATACTAGATGTCCTTCAAGCTTAAGGGTCTGTTGAAAGTGCTGAGAAACCAGCTGATGGCATCCTTCGAGGAAAACAGGGATACAGGATTTTGCTTATGAAAGTTGAGCAATAGGAACAGAGGAGAAATCTCCCAAAATTGCCTTCAGAAAGACTGAGTCCCTAACTGTGGGAGTTTGGGTGGTGCAGCATAATTTTTTATTTCATGGTACTTGATCTTCTCAGTCACTTCTCTCCACTGGGGAAACAGGCATTAACAGGGGTTGGTCTATGAGCCCCTACTCACCTGTATGGTCAAAGAAACTCGAGCTGAGCTGAGGTGTGCTACAGTCAGACGTGCAATGGAACTGGTCCTTTGAGGAAGTTTGTTGGGAGCCATGAGCTGAGCATACAAATCTTGGTTATTTAAAGAGTTTGTGCCACGGGCAGTGATAACATGCACAAATTCAGCAGGATGCTTAAAGTTTGTCACTTGAGTGGAGAAGTTGATAACTGCCTTTCCCAATTCCCTTTCTTCAGAGATACTGCATGCTTTTGGTATTGCTAGAAACAGAATTATTGCGAGAATTGCACACCATTACAATGTGCCACTGTAAAACAAACACTTGTGGGAAGTAGCTTTATGCAGAAGGAACAAAATATGCCTGACTTTGCTGAGTCAGAATGATGATCTGTAGTCTTCATGGCTGGGTAGACTCTTGGCCCTGAGGGTCAGCTGCAGCTGAACTTTGAGCATGTCACTGAGCTAAATGCACTGGGCTCTCAATCTTTTGGAAGGAGAAACACTAAGCTTATCAAATCCACCAGCAATTGCTGCTGAGGATTCAGAGCTACCTTAGCAGAAGACTGACACCTCACTGTTTGCCAATGGTAGTTGTGCTCCAGGTGCCCGAGTGCCTGCTGGCTTACCACGTCAGCTCTGCTAGCCTTGTGCTTTGATAGGGCAGGGGAGTGAAGGGAGTCTAATAGCTGATCCTCAGCACTGAATAGGTTCGCCTGGTTGTAATGAAGTTCTTCAAGGCATGACCTTTCCCTACCTAGGGCAGTTGTGCCAGAACTAAATTAGACAACTAACTCACCTCATAATTTGAATGCTTGATAATTAGACTGGAAGTACAGCTGTCTGCAAAGTGCATTAGGATCCACTGATGCTGGTGAAGACTTAAGAACTTCGGTTTATGGAAAACTGGGGAAGGCATTTCCTTTACTGGGTGACATAGGACTTTTAAATATTATGATGGAGCATTTTTCCTGAGTTGCTTTCTTTTCTAATTAATCAATCATGCACTGATGTCTTTGTAATCTCAGAAACCTAAAGAGCTATGCACAATAAAGTTCTTCACACCTGAAAACTTCAGAAATGAGTCTATTGTTAATTGCACATAGCCAATTTGTTTAGCAATTTTATAGCCTACCAAAACTGAGAAATTAATTACATTTACTAAATCTGCTTGAGCCATTGTCTGACAGTCAGGTGAATTTGCTGTTCAGTTCAAAGTGTCTGCCTTTCACTGAAAAGAGATGTACCGTGCTATTTGTTTAGTGGCTAGTCACTTGACATGGAATAACAGGGAAGATGAACCTTTCCTTAAGGGGAAATTGAATGTTATCTTAAAGGTGGCAGCCACACAGTTCCACGATAAAGATGCTTCTAGCATTAGTTGAATGTGTGTCCTGCCCCTGAAGCTGTCATATGCACACTGCTTGTATGACTTCTACAAATAAATGAACCTTTCTGGTGTCTTGTAGAAGAACTTGTTCAGACAGTAGAAATGCTGCTATTTAAATTTTTTTTCACTGGGGGGGNTTTTCCCGGGGGGGGGGGGGAATTTTGGACGACAGCTTTCTGCACCACACAGCTACGATTAGCCCACTCACAGATATAGAGACATGAAATGCATGGCTACCATCACAGCTAGTGGGAGGATGGAGGCTTGGGAACATGTCATGGTGCTTTCTTGCTGCTTGGATCCCACAGGGGGGCAGATTTCATGGCTAGGAAAAAACCTGTCTGTTTTTAAAAATCACAAAAGTGCATGGAGAAAGCAAGAGCAGTGGAAAAAAAGAAAAAAAAAAACCAGTAAAGGAAGAAGTGCCAAAACTGTTGGAGTGCTATAAAAACTAAGAGAGATGGACTTAGAGCAGGACCCAAAATGAAGCACCTTCTCTCCGTAGCCAAGGTGCTGGAAAAAAGAGTAGAAAAGCACACGAGAAGTTAGGGTTCTGGGCCCGGGGTTGCCTGTGTGACTGTTCCAACAGCAGACTTCCCATACTCTATTACTTCATTAATGCAGTTGGCAGAGTCAATGGCTTTTCCCAATGCAAAAGGATCAGGGTGGCAGGTGTAAGTTGCAGTGTTGTTAGTGTCAAATAATGAGAGCTGCTTCGGGACCTCTGTGAGTGGGAGTGTTATGCCTAGCAGGAGTGTGCTGCCTGCTGTAGCAGAGCCATACCTTTGGTCACCTGAGGATGTGACAGACTTGCTGCTTTGTTAGATTTACAAAGTTCCACGATGGGAATCTCAGCTTAGTGCATTCTGTCTACTAACACTGCTTATACATTCCCCATCTATGTTAAAGAAGCAAACTGCCGAGAGAAGTATTTTTGACCTTATGTGGAATGATGGGCTGGGGATTGTCATGTGTATACTGATCACAGAGCATTTAATTTACCGTCATTCTACAGACAGGTGCCGATAGCTATATTGCAGTAATGCTTCAATGTGTGTAAAACAATCCCAGACCAGCAACCAACCCTGCGTAAATGAGAAAGTTTGGAGTAGCTAGAAGTGTCTGACAGTGCACAGAGCATGACAACTTAGCCTTTAAGGGGGTGTTAGACTTCAGAAAGATGAAAAAGTATTACCATGAGGAAAGACTAGTTTTGAAACTGGAGAAGTCCCTGAAGGATAAAGCAGTATGTAGCCTCACTAAATGGTAAAATATGTCAGATAATGCCATGAGATGAAACCTACTGAACATGCTTCTTAGACTGTACCAGAAAGAGGAGGCCAGTATCTAATCCAGTAGAATGGATTAGTGAGCTAAGCTCTCAATACTTGTCCAAAAGAGCTAAAGGGATGACCAGTATAATCATAATGAAGAATTCTGCAAGAAATTTTGCACTTGTATTTCTGAAAAGCCATACACTGGATTCTCAAATTCAAATATTGAGGTAAAAAAAAAAGGACCCCTGAACCTCTTGCCAAAACCAGCAGGAGCAGCAAATTTGTGAAGTATTTCTCAAAGTGCTACTCTAGTGGGTACTAGTTATGATATTTGAATTAAAAAACCCTCTGTCTCCTTAGAAAGAGAAGATGGCAAACATAATCGCAGCTTTTGAAAGGGATTTTCTCAGAATGACTCTTTAGCCAGTTTATTTGGTGTCTTTCTGGCAGGCAGGAATTAATGACATTCAGGGAAAGATAACATAGCTTTCAAAATATAGGTTTCTGAAGAAGTAAGGCTCTTTGAGGTTTTGAGGATAAAAGTATACTGTGGTCTGGTATTTCCAGAAGACTTGTGAAAAATCTGAAGGTGGAGGTTCTCAAACTGGCTTGTTATAGGACAAGAGGGAAGCTTCTAAGATTCTGGCCACAGGAGGACAGAACATATATCCGATTTAGCATCACAGTGTGGGCTCATTGAGATGAGTGACCAGAGCTGAGGCTTTTATTTTTTTTAACATTCCAGACCATTTCTGGGTGGGGATGGTGAATTTAAAGGATCATAAATTGATCCTTTACCACATTAATATCACTATTTGTGTATTACCTGTTTACACCTCGATGAGCATGTAGACTATTTTGTGGTACTGTTTGTACATAGCAGTAAACTAGTCCAAAGTAGCAAGAAAAGCCTTAAAACTTTGCATAAGTTAATTTTACTGCCCTAATAGAAAGGAATTGTCTATATACAGTGACTTTATGGAAGTAATTAGGCTTAATCTCCTAATGTTAATAGGCATAAATATTTCCTAATAGTTTTAAGACTAACTTTAAATTTCCCTTGAAGTTTTCTGAAAAATCAGGTAAGAATGGACTTTTGCCTTTTCCCTGAAGGCTCATAAATCTAAAGAGCTTTTTGCACCTCTTGATATCATGAAGCATGGTCACAGTCGAAAGCATACTGCTCTGCTTAAATGGATACTAGCATGAAAGAATACTTTCCGAAAGAAAAAAACGTGGAGTGTTCAAATCGGGATGAAATGGTGAATGTAAGTTCTGTGAAAAAAAGGTGAAAAGATTTCTCGAGACAAGTCACACACCTGTAGGAATAACTGATGAAGTCAGCTGCTCGTTTGCTGACATTATTGTCAGAACTGACCAGCTGGATGCATTGCACTGAGCTTTAAATGCAACAGGTAACTGAAATCCAGGAATTCAATTCCACCTCTGTTGGATGAAATTTGGTACCATCTCACTTTACCTTTACTTGAAACTTAGTTGCATGTAGTGATGTCATGTGCCTCATTTAACACGCACCTGTCAGGCTTTGTGACCGGAACACAGTTTGCACTTCGGGAATGCCAGTAAACTCTGTTATAGTCTTATGATGCATAATTTTAGTGAGTAGGTTGCCATGTACCATCCTATCTTTTTTTTTAAGAAGTTCAGCTTTCTCTTGTCATTTTTGTCTATATGGTTTTGATAAATGTTGATGAGAAAAATGTGGTAAGTTGTTCATGAACTTAATAATGTGAATATTTGTTAATGGATGACTTTACTGCATTTAAAAAAACAAAACATTTTAGGTTTCCATATTAAGTTATTAATATGACAGATCTGTTAATATCAGTTTACAGCATAATTATCCCAAACTGCAGGATTAAGAGAATTGAAATCCTCAGTCATCTTATTTAGGACTCAGTGGATCTGAAGGAAAGGAAAATATTGATGGCCATTGGGTAAACATTTTTTTCTTGCATTTTGAACACCAGTAGGTTTGCCTTCAGCCATCAGGTGCCTTAGTCCAAATTTTGGCAGCTTCACTCCCCTCAAGTTAGATGAGGAAGCTGACGCACGGTGTAAATGCATTCTAGGTACTTGAACGCACTCAGAATGATTCTAGAAGGGACAGAGTCCCATCTAGAGGTTAAAACTTTTTTTTTCACTGGGATTATAGTCTTAAACTGGAATAACCTTGTATCGCAAACAGTCCTTTTGAATGTAGCCTTTAGTTTATTGTGTCATCACGGAGCAGAAAGCAGATGAGCCTAGGAAAAGGAAGTACAGAGAAGGAAGCTTCAGGGCCTGTGGGTGGAGAATAGAGAAGCTGCCTGAGTGTTGGTCAGAGCTGTGCACTGCAGAAAAGTGTTTTAAGTGGTTATGCTTTTGCAATGTTTTCTCTTAAAATGTTTGTCATCTTGTGGACAAGACAGCAATGTAATATGAAATAGGACACTATGAAAGCCTAGTATTCCAAACACATGGGATACTTCACGCTTTCTTTAATGATGATCACAGTGGTTTTGTCCTTTGGGGGTTTTCCAGTGCGTCTCAAAGTCTGATGGTCCTTGAAAATGTTCGTGGATTTTCCTGAAGCCCTTCTTGTATTATTCTGTCTGTTTTTGGATCAGTGATATCTATTTAGTTACCTCAGAAAGCTAATAATTAGTTACAACTTTTGATAAAATACTTTCCTACTCAGACTACTTATACTGCACTTTCTGATCTTTTTTCTTACTCCAGCTGTCACTTCAGCTGGAGTTGAGTTGTGTGGCGAGGGTGGAGAGGCCGTGGCTTGGACAAGGCAGGGCAATACAGGCCTGTGCAGATGGTTGATGGCGTAACACAATGTCTGCTTGCTTGCTGGGCTCCTGGCAGAGGCTGTGGACCAAGCTGCTTTGTAAGAGAAGCTCATGTCCTTCACGCCGTAATAACTCACCTTCAAGACTTGTACAATTTTTCCTTGCTGCTACCAAAACAGGAGGGAAATGATGCAGAAACCTGTGTGTGAACACTGCTAATTTGTAATACTACCAAACTGACTTCAGACTACTGCAGTCCTAATTTGTTAGCTATCATTTCAATAAGAAATAAATTTGGGGTCTTAAAGGAAAGGAAGCACCAATGGATGAAACTGTTACTACAAGTGCCAATCACAGTAGGCAGCAGCAATCCCTTAGATTAAGTGCCATAAATCACAGAATCACAGGATAATTCAGGTTGGAAAGACCTTTAAATGTCATCTTGTCCAACCTCCTTGCAATGAGTAGTGACAATATCGGTGTTTAGACCCAATGCAGAATCTAGGCCAGTTTTTATTTCGGATAGGTAAGTACATCTGCTTCCCAGAAGATGAGGCTTCAGAATGAAACCAGATTTCTCTTTGGAAATAAAGCAGAAGTCGTGACCTTTGATGTATTTACTGTTTATAGCACATAAGCTGTGATAACTGAAACTTGTCATTAGAACACTGTTGGGCATATTTAAGGCTGAAGATGATATGCTAAAAACTCTGTTTGTGCCCTTTCCCTCTTAGTTCTTCAGTCTAGTTGTACTTGTCTCTTCATAAACCAGGCTGTCTGAGATGTTTGCACTAAAACAATAGCATGGCACAGAAATTATTTAACTCCTATTTGTTCTGTTAGGCACAGTTTAACTTACGGAATGGTGACTTGTAAATGCGTACTGTTCCATGTAACATTTTGCTCCATTAGCATTTATTCCTATTTCTTGTGAAACAGCTGCTGGGTTTCTGTCTCCTGTCAAGTAGGTGGGAAGATGTGTCTCTTACAGTAAGAAGGCTGACCCTGCAGAGCAGACCCTAGTCAATTTCAGTGCGATTTCCAGGTTACTTTCTCAGTTACAGCTACTTTCCATTGCAATAACATTCCATTATAATAATATTACAGACAACTTCCCCTTCTTTCTCCCCCCCCCCCACTGCAATGTTATGTGATGACTTGAAACCGTGGATCATACCCAAACTAAAGTATTCGACAGCATATTATATTTTTTCAGTATCTTCAAAGCTGTAAGCAGGTTAAAAGGCATGACAACTGAAACATATGGGGACAGTTTTTATCACAACAACCTCTTGGTATGCAGATCTGTCTGGTATTCATTGAACTAATTAGATTAAACAAAGGCTTTCCTGAGATAATCACTTTGCAAGCCCTTTCCTATATTACAGTGTCCAGTTTTAGTGTGTTGTTGGAGGTCAAATGCTAGTACCAGCTAATGCGCTATATCTGAATGCATACAGTTCAAGCAGATGTGTAAATTAAATTAAATGACACAAGATTTATAATTGCTGGAGCTTTGGCTCTTCAAGTATGAGTTTGCTTAAGTGTTTTAATATTGATTAAGAAATTGCATTTCCTTGTAGGTTAGTGAAGCAAGTATTAAATGTAAATGTAATCATAGGAAAAGCTTGGAGTGGGGTCTAAGGTGTGCTAGGTCCTGTCCGGTTCATCTGGGAAATCGTAATTGTGCCACTTTTAAGCTCTGCTATTCACCCTTGTCAGTGCACAGCCCATTCAAGCTATCTCTTCAAGGCAGCCTTAATTTTAATGACTGTAGAACACAGATTATAGCTTTCTTTTAAATAGAGGGAATCTCTATAAATACCAAATCACTAATTAAGAAATACTTTCACTTGTGAAGGATTTTTTCTGGAGGCCTTGCTGAAGCATAATTAATGCTCGAGACTGCCTCAATAGTAGCAGCTTTTTGGGGCAGGAGGTTAATGTTGACCCATGTATAAAGTGTGGTCACAGGAACACTTCAAGAAACGTGTTGCAGCTTCTAATTTCGTCAGCACAGAATGTTCTGGTAGCATGAAATAGACAAGTAATCTATAGTCTCCATGCTTTGGTAAGCATCTCTACATGTAGACTTCTGTTTAGAGCTTTTCCTTTCTCCAGTCCAGTGACAGAAGCTTATGAAGTTGTTGAACTTCCAGCACTGGCAAAATTGTTTAACCTTTGTTTCATTGGTGATGGGTTTGAATTAGTGTCTTTGTCTGGTAATAAAGCACACTCCCTTAGCAATCAATAGTAATTTGATTTGGGTGAGGAAGTTACTCCTCATAAGCAGCTACAGTGATGTGATGTGTCAGTGAAGTTACTACAGCCAAAGAGCAGCAAGGTCTTCTTGAAGGGATTTACGCAAGTATCTGAATCCTACCTATGAGAGTATGTGCTGCTTCTGTGAAAGGTGCCTCTGCAGTTCAAGTGCTTTAGCCACTTGAGTGTGACAGAGAATAGCTTTTCAAGTTATTTCTAGTCTCAGTGATATAAATTAATTTTTTTTTAAAGTGTCATTGATAAAGTATTATCCAAAAGTTGATGTGTCTAATGAAAGATAGATCTTTCATAGATCATAGATCTTAATCGTTTTGTATGCAGCTTGTTTAAGGTGGCGCTAACACAAAACTTCAACTGGATTAAACTTTACACAGGCTGGAACTTCAGCAGTGGTGTACAAGTGAGTTTTAGCCTGATAAGTGTTTCTTGAATTTAGAATTTGAGATTAACAGATTGGAAGTTTGTGGTGAGTTGCTTTAAACTATAGTGCTTCAGAGCTCATGCTATTTAGTTATTTCAAATGGCTGATGCCATTTGAAGAATTGGAACACTGGTCAAAACTAATAAAATATTTCATTAGTTGAGAAGATAAGTACTATTAGATGATTGCATAGTTTGAAAATGCACTTTTTTATACCACTGAATTTCACTGTTAATAGTTCCATTATGCATTGCCGCTAATGTTACAAAAGCGGACTATTGGAACTTGCTGTAACAGGAAGTGATTGGATGTTGTGAGATTTTACATCAAAACTGCATTAAGCATATTTCTTAAAGGAAGTTTCTTTGCTGATTCCTACAGAAAAACCTCTGTTAAACTAAGTCCATCCTGCACATGTATGACAAGAAGCTATTGTGCCCTCTGTTGAAATGTTTGGTAAAAATGGGCTACTGAAGCAGATTCTGGTCTGATTTTGTGTAACAATTGGTAATGTTTAATCAAGTTTTTATGATCTGGAGCAAAATTGCACTTGCACAGTATTCAGACTTCCTTTCAATTTTCCACAGTTCTTTCCTAAAATGGATGTGCTAAATAGTTTGTATCATTACTAGAGCTGATCCGTAGAGCTGCGCTGTTTTTGTAGTGTTGATGCATGCTTATTGAGTTTGCCTGTGAACCCTAGGGGTCCATTGGTAAGTTAGGATGTCATTTGGAGCATATGAGAACCCCCTTCAGTATAAACTTCGTAATGACTAATCACTGGATTATTATTTATTAGTAAAAATTTATATAAATGCATAGAGCAGCTCAAACTGGAATGCAAAGCACATTGAGTTATATTAAGCAGTGCTACTGCTCTTAAATTTACTTGCATATGAAAGCAAGTCTTGCTTACTCTGTATATACATGGAGAGACAGAAGGTCTTAAAATATTTGATGACGAGTGAACAGTGACTAGAGCTGTAGCTTTTCCTGTTTTTTTCTCTTGGGTTTGGGAGTATTTGGGCATCAAGAACAGGGCTCCTGCTAGAGGCTTGAACAGAGCTTTTCTTAATTAAAATTGAATCAAGTTTGATGTAATTGGTTGTGGGGCCTTCTGCTTGGTCTATTTTTGCCTAATTAGCAGCTGCAGCATCTTCTCCATAGCTATACAAACTCATTTGCCTGATCTGCTTCTTGTTATACTGTCATAGCTTATGATCAGATGCCAGCTGATAAATCCTCCTAGGCTACCAGCTGGACAACAACATCCAGCTTTTGGGCATTAGATAACAATGTGGCGTGTCTTTAAAGAAAACTCTTTCGTACATGGTTTGCATGAATTTCTCCATTTCCAGGATACTCTAACAGAACACGTTAGAGTCTTAATCAAAACTGCATCCTAGTATGCAGGCTAACAGTACCATCACGGACTCTTCAACTGTTGTAGCATTTTCTTGCCAGTAACAGAGAAAACAATGAAGATTTAAAATTAATTTTTAAATTAAGTGCATTGTTGATGTTATAGAATGTTGGAAGTTTTATGCATGTGAATATTGATTGCTTTATGCTTTTTGTCACTCTCTGGAAAATAGCCATGGATAGTGGTTTTCTCAGAATCTCCTGTGATAGGAAGAGAAGAACAGCTGTAGTTGTAGAAATTGTAGCTCTGCCAGCGATGGGACTGTCACTTGTGATTGGGTGACATCAGTTCAGGGGCTTACAGTGTCAGTGGTTGCTCTCAGTGCAAATGAAGTACTGTGGCATAGTGCTTTAAATGGTAGATTTAGTATAGCTGAAACTGTTTATTTCCAGAGCGGAAATCTGAGTCTTTCCTGGAACCAAGACCTTAAATTTCTGATACTTGGGTGCTTATACTTTTACTTCAACATAGACTCAGTGGTTCAGCCGAACAGTCCTCTAACCTGGCAGAGCAGTAGCTAGAAATCTTTTGTTTGCCGTTGCTTTGCCTTTGTATTTTTGCCTTTGCTAGGCAAATGACACCTGAGGGTCTTGTTGACCTGGAAGTGTCCAAGTTATTGTTCATCTGAGCCTGGCAGGCATAATGTTTTGTGGGGGAATATACTGTTACACATGCTCATCGTGCTCCATTATGTCAATAAAGCTGGTTTACATGATTGGACGTCTGTTTTTGGCACACAGCAAATTCTCACATAGGCATGAGGAGTTTGTGTGTGCAGTGCACTCTTGTGTAGGTGCATGTGTATGTGCAAAATGTGTCAGCTGATCGGGGGTTATGTATAGAATGCCTGTGCGAGTTCAGGGTCCTGTGGCTAGATGGTAATTTCTCAGCTACGATGCATTGATCATCAGATGGAAGAGTTGCTGTCAGTCTCCTTATCCCTTCTGTAAGAAGGTGGTATTGGGCAATTTTTCCCTCCTTTAAAGAATTTAATGGATATACTGTGGGAGGCTTGAGTTGTGATGAAATGGGCTGGAGCAGGGCTAAAACTGTATGGATGTGATAAATTTATTAAGAGCTAAGTCTGCCTGAAGATATAATCCTAATTGGAGTGCAAAAGTACTTCATGTGTGGGCCAGCTTAGTGTTGAAGTTGTTTTTCTTGAGGTTTGTGCAAATGGATTAATGGGAACACACGAAAGCTTGGTCTTCCCAAACTCTGAGGTGAGAGCGTCTTTGGAAAGTGGGGATTTTTAACTTGAGCATGTTCTTTCCCTATGTGACACGGCTTGTGGATGTTATAAGCTCCATTTCCCTGGAAACAGATTTAATTTTAGGATTTTTAAAGGTGGCTGCTTGATGATGAACCATATGGACATGTGAAGGAAAATGCCAGTGTTAAAGGCAACAGTTGTTAAAAAGTTAATGATTTAAAGAAATCCAATAATGCCAGGTTGTTTGGGATGGGAAATATCCATTTTCTCGCTTGTCACTCTTGCCTGCGGAATGCAAACCAAAAACGTTAGAGGAAATTAAAAATAAATTTGTTCTGTAACCTCAGTACAAAGAGTTAGGGTTGTCTTACAATGCATTTCAGTACAGCTGTTATGTAACCGAATGTGTGTTTTTTCTCTCCCTAGATTGTACATGCCTTTTGGCTTTGGGGAACAGAATGCGCCATGGGACAACCTCAAAGATATTTCTCCAGACGGGGTCTCTTGCTTGGGTGATGTGTCTGCTCTCCTGACTGTCTTCATACCCAAAGGATTTACTTTCCTTTTGGAAATATTATAAGTTGAAATCTTGTTCCTTACTGGAAACTGTCTGCACTAAAGACTGCATGCATCATGGGTGACATGGCAAACAACTCAGTTGCATATAGCGGCGTAAAAAACGCTGTGAAAGAAGCTAATCATGGAGATTTTGGAGTTTCTCTTGCAGAGCTCCGTTCTCTTATGGAACTTCGAGCTGCAGATGCACTGCATAAAATACAGGAATGCTATGGTGATGTACATGGCATCTGTACAAAGTTGAAAACTTCACCAAATGAAGGTAAGCCAATTTTAACACTTATTGGGGAAACTTCATTTAGGAAATGCCTTAGTCAGCAAACTAAGAGCTGTGTTTTTTAATAGAACAAAGTTTGTAAAAGTAATTTATTTACTATAAAAAATATTGCTGCTTGTTCCTCTAAGACAAAGGTATTCCATGGTAATAAGTAATCAAGAGCTTTTTTCAGTTGGTCTAATTGTGTGTGAGATGTTGTATTAATGAAGTTGCGCTTTAAAACAAAGTTCATTGATGTAGGCATCCACATATGAAACAGCAATGCAACATAGCAGTGTTCAACTCACTGTGAAAGCATCAGTTTTGTGAGTAGTTCGTATGATGTAAGGTTCACAATTCAGATCATGCTGTTGTAGAGCCCAAGGTTTTTATAATCTAATGCAGGGCTTATTAATGCTTCTGTGTGGCTACCTAGTTCTTGTGTTTGCTAATGCAGCAATTTTTAAACCTGGTTACGTGTTTTCTATTTGTGCTACGTTGAATTCTTAATAGCAGGATCTAGTTTTTAAAATCTACAGTATTTCTGTAGATTCCATTTGAGCTATGCAAAATAACTATCAATATAACTTGAAGCATTAACATGTACTCTTAGTGGAAGGTTTGCAAAGTGACTACACAATCTTATTCTCTAGAAATAATCTTTTATGGAGTCATTGCCACGTTGGACTTAGTGGCATTCTGTAAAGTGTGGCTACATGATGCTTTTGCTATCTAGAGTTATTACTCTAAGATAGACTGTACAAATGTGAAGAAATAAGTAAGTAAATTTATTAAGTCTCCTTCTTGAGAATGTTCCAGAAGTTCTCCTGAAGACTTGGCTGTTTCTTACTGCTTTCTTCCAATGTAAATGAAAGCTATGAAGTGTATTTGTGAAAGATGGAAGTCATACTGCATAATGTACTGTAGTATCTACATACTGTAGTATTTACAGTAAACTGTACTTAGATAACAATACGTAGAAATATTAACTGAAACTTATTGTGAAGTCCTGCTGTTGAGAGTAATTGAGAATTACCAAAAATCAAGATTCTGGCAAGTTGTGGTGTCTCTGCATTTAAGGACTCACATAGCTTTTAACCAATGTGGTGTCGTATTGGTGGCAGTAAAGTACCTGCTGTCTTAATCCTGGAGAGCCGTTGCTTTCTGTTCTTCAGAAATGCTATGGAAAGATTTGTCTTCTTGGACCAAGAACAGCCTACTAATGCCGTAAGGTACCTCTGGGTACATCTGCATTTAGCATGTTTTGGCTTGATCTGCTTTTGAAGCCAGACTCCTGATTTCCAGACTCCTGAAATTATCAGTATGTGAACTCTGGGCTCCTCTTACCAAACTGAAAGTAGCCAGCTCACATGGCTGAACTACCAGTGAATGGGAGGAGACCAATCTCAGGATGAAGAAGTTTGTAAAACATAAAAGAGTACAAACTTCTGTTCCTTGGCAATTGTAAAGTACAGTGCATGTGTGTGAAGCACTGTAGTGTATAGGCAGTGTAACATCTCAGATAGGAGCAATAGGCTCTTGTTACCCTGTTGACCTGCTGTATAGTATTGAAAGGCAGTTTCCTTTCTCAGTGAAAATGGGTATAGTTTTCTACAATTGGGAATTGAACTGAGACTTGAATCCTGTTGTACAGTGATCTACAAAGTTAGAGGTCCATTATTACTGCAAGCTAGGTGGGCATACAATTTTAGATAGCCACAATGCACTAAGCACCAAATTCCCCATATACTACAGGATTTGTCTCTTAATATAACAAACACACAGGTTAACACATGGCAGTGATGAGTGCCAGTGTACTGAAACTTGACAGGGTTGGATGCCCTTTGCTGCAGATTGATTGTGCTGTACTGAGGGCTGTGTGATCAGGGCCTTTCCCTCTCAAAAGGATTTGACATTTAGATGTACACCGCAATCAGTTAAATACAGTTGCTGACTTGATAAAAGGGCATCATTTTTTTTTTTTAAGTGCGAGAGAAGCTCATAAACACACCAAAGCCTCAACATTTAAACATTTTAACTGGCTCAGAAAAGGTTAATTAAGATGAGCTAGAATAATATCAAACAGAGGTGTCATTTTTGCTGTAAATCACAACACGAAATTTTAGAGAATCAGCCTCTCTGTCAGGTAACCTGCTATGAAATTTTCAGAGGTAGTACTGGAGAGCTCTTGTAAGGGTAGAACTAGGTCTCCGCTTTTGTCGAATTCAAATTGTAAGTATAGGAAGGGAGGCAATACTAATGGAAAAAAAAATCTAGACAAGAGCTTGCAGAAGACTGTTATGTCTTACACTGGTACTAGCTGTCTAAAATCTTGTGTGCATGCCTGCAAGGCCCTGTGACACTTTTTCCTAATCAGATGCTTTCTTTATGACATGACACTCTTACCACTAAGTAATTACCAGTGGCTTCACAGGAAAAGTACAGGTGGTTCTGACATGGTACTCAGTGAATGAGTTCAGCTTGTTCCATATCTTGCTATGGAGTTGTTTACAATGTAAGGCAATGCCTGTTTTCAGGCAAAATTTGGGTCAAATTTATCTAATTTGAAATAAGAAGTGGGAACAGTCCTTTACCGGCATTACTTAAAAAAAGGACACTGAGCAGACTTT
Source organism: Oreocharis arfaki (assembly GCA_013398015.1). Classification (NCBI taxonomy): domain Eukaryota; kingdom Metazoa; phylum Chordata; class Aves; order Passeriformes; family Paramythiidae; genus Oreocharis; species Oreocharis arfaki. The sequence goes on along the minus strand of VZRR01013614.1, from coordinate 234,983 downwards.
ACTGCTTACATTTATACAAATGTGCAAAATTAATGTTAGACATATCGCTAGGAGCAAAGGTCTGTCTTATATTCTGGACAGATATAGATATTTCCATAGGTCTACAGAATTTTGATTGTCTAGTTACTTATTTCTAATAAAGTTTGTATACAAACTAGTTAACTAGTCCCTTGTCTAATATTTTTCAAACTTAACCCCAAATAGCATAAATTAGCCTAGTTAAGACACATAATGAAGAATAAAATGGCAATAATTTTGACCTCAGGACTGAGGTTCACTAGGTTGTGAACTGTGAAATTGCCAGCTGTGTGGTAAATGCAGCAAGTTCAGTAATGGTGCATGGCGTATTATGGTGTATACTAAAAATACAAACGGTTTTTGTCTTTGCTAGGCTTATTTACTAATCTTCACTAAGTGGTTCTGATAGTAGCTTGACTTTATATAGCCTCATTCAGAAACACTTTTCATTCTTCAAAAACCTTTGCTGTATACTTCTGATGTTCTGCCCTGTGGTACCCTGTGAAGGGAGGAAGAAAGTGATGTTGCTAACATTATGTAAACAAATTTCCAAACTCTGCTGCGTTAAAGGAATAGAGAAGTGGTATCTATTGCAAAATAGCAATATGGCCCAGCCTTTTGGAATGACTGTCCAGAGTTTCTCTAGATCCAAGTAATGGATAGCTTCATTTTGAAAATAGTCTTGCAGTGCTATTTGAGTTGAGAGTGAAAGTAAGCACCTTAAAGCTTGAACTGCAAGAAGTGTAGGGTTATGGCTAATAAGTACAATTGCTCCTTTGTATTGAACCTTCAAAGACATGAATTCAAGGTGAATTGAAGGGTGTTAGAATAAATTACATTTATTCTGTACACAGAATATGTTTAATTTGTTTCACTTTTGAAAAGATCTGCACGTAATTTGCTTTTCAGTTAAGTGATTACACAGCAGTTGTTAGCATTTAAAACTGAGCTTTGCAGTTCAGTAGTCTTTTCAAAGTGTCTTGAAATATGTGATGATTCTAGGAAATGTCTGTTAGAGGTGTTAAATACCCCCCTTATTATGAAAGATAGCTGCAGTGGCTACTGTTCTTATTTATTACTGAGTATGTTTGCAATGCCTTTATCATGAAGCAGTTAGGTTAGCAACTAAAAAAATTGCTACTAAGAAAATAGTTGTCTTTAGGCAGGTATTGATCATAACCATGGGGGCAATATGGTTGAAGTATCCAGACCTTTGCTCTAAACGTGCCTTGAAGTTTGGCAATTTTGCTTTGAAAAATGAGATAGTACCTTAATTCTGAATGGTGGGTTAGTCAACTGGAAAGTTTTGGAGGTGTGCTCACAGAAGACCTTGAGTGCATGACCTTGCACTGAAAATACTTGGTATTCCTTTATTTTTAAGATATTAGAAAGTTCTTGAAACATGCAGTAGCCTTTCGTGTAGGCCCCTCACTCTTGTCTGCTAGTGTCCCTTAAGGATGGTACAAGAATTGAGACAGAAGAGGACTCTAATATGCTGTGTAAGAAAGAAGATAGGTACAAAACTGAGGTGATGGACCCTGCATAGTGCTGAACACGGGCTCTGTGTGTGTGAGGAGATAGAAAGTGAAGCTTCAGAAGAGCAAATAACTGCCACCACTCCAGGTGGAAGCAGCATCCTAACGTGGTTGCGTCTTTCCACATGATGCCTGCATAACTTCAACAACTTTTAAAAATATTTTGTGCAATAATTAATATGGAAATATAATTATTATAATAATTACATTATTAATTATAATAAATATCTCATTATAAATGTTACATTACTTTTAGGATCCTAGGATGTTGTCTCTGAATACAGAATCCCTACACTGGGAACCAGAGCTGCCTTCACGGGCTGTGTCTTGCTAAAGCTTTATGGTGCTACTCAGTCTCAGTAGTAGTAATTCTACTAATGATCTTGTCTTGCAAACTTGTTTACTTTGAACGAAGGTATGTGTGTTATTATTACTATGTTCCTATGTCATATTAAGTGACATATTAAGCAGGTAGACCATCAGCTTTATTTTGGCAAGGTGAGAATTATAAAATATAGCTGGCTTTCTATGATGATTCTGATTCAATGATATTACTTATGTAATTATATTTGAGATATGGCTTTTTTGGTATTGTTACTGAGATTTGGAGTGGGACTTGATTCCATGAGTGGGAAACCTCAGTCACTTCTAATGAGAGGGTGATATGCATGTAAGTGTCACTAACTTTGTCTTATTGTTGAATAGGTTTAAGTGGAAATCCAGCAGATATAGAAAGGAGAGAAGCAGTTTTTGGGAAGAACTTTATACCTCCTAAAAAGCCAAAAACATTTCTTCAGTTAGTATGGGAAGCACTACAGGATGTTACACTAATTATATTAGAAATTGCAGCCGTAGTATCCTTGGGCCTTTCTTTTTACCAGCCTCCAGGAGGAAATGAATCATGTAAGTAAACTTCTTGAAAAATAGGTATCTACCTTTATTATGCTACTGACTTTTCTGGTTCAACATGCCTATACTGTAAATCTGATGGGAGACAGTAAGTCAGTGGAAAAGCAGCTTATTGTTCCTTATTGAGAGCACATTACTAAAACTCTAGCTTGCCTTAAAAGGGCAACATGAGATTTCCTTGGTCATGATCTCATATTATTATGACCAAAATAATGCCAAAGGTAAATTACAAGCAGCAAGAACAAGGGGACTTTTTTGAAATCCAGTCTCTGTGCAAGTGGGGGATTTTTTTTAGCTTTGCCTCAAATATTTAAGCAATTTATAATTTGCAGTCATGGGCTTTCTTTGGAGAGTCATCAAGTCTTAAATTTTCCTTGATTTGCAATATGACACTGGTAACTTTCTAATTTAAGAAATGAAGCTATATTTATACTTCTAAATAGAAAATAAAGGGATTGGGCACTCATTTAACCGAATTTTTGCAATAACGTCTGGCTTGTTAAGACAAATGTGAAGTGGGATATGTTGAGAAAGCAGAAGATTGTTAACCAGTCTGGCACCCTTATGCCATCATTTAACAAAATAATGACAGGTGACTTTCTCTATTAACTTCTCTTGTGTTCAGATAAGCGCGGTTTTCTAACTTCCTCAAGTTGCTCTAGCTTTCAGGTTCTTTAGCTTCTTTGTGTGTTATCCTTACGGAAAATAAAGGTAAAATTGCAAAGAAGGCTAGCATGGAAAGTGTTTAGTAACTATCAGTTTTTTCTGTTTGCCAAAACTTTCCATTGTTGAAATATCTTTGTGAACTTTCTTAAATCTATGACCTGTTTTCTGCAGTATGTGGATCAGTAAATGTTGGTGAAGAAGAGGAAGAATCTGAAGCAGGTTGGATTGAAGGAGCAGCAATCCTCCTGTCTGTAGTTTGTGTGGTATTAGTAACAGCTTTCAATGACTGGAGTAAAGAGAAACAATTTCGGGGATTGCAGAGCCGTATTGAACAAGAACAGAAATTCACAGTCATCAGAGGTGGCCAAGTCATCCAAATACCAGTAGCTGACATAATTGTTGGAGATATTGCACAAGTGAAATATGGTAAACATATTTTTAAAGTTGAACATTCTTTTATTTTTAAAAAAGGAACTGCAGTCAACATACCCAGTGATCTCTCGTAGGTGACCTTTTACCAGCTGATGGTGTACTCATTCAAGGAAATGACCTCAAAATTGATGAAAGCTCACTGACTGGGGAATCTGATCATGTTAAGAAATCTCTGGACAGAGATCCTATGCTGCTGTCAGGTGTGTAGCATTTGACAATTTTTGAATAAAGTAGTTTGCTTGTGCGGTAGGCTTGTTATTTAAAATTCTGAGGTTAAAACTAGCAAACTGGTCTTTTTATCTAGGTTGACTCCTGAAAGTATTCCAAACCAGTGCAACAAGTACAAAACTTTGTTGGAGTGATCAGACCCATAAAAAAACCACATTTTGTGTAGTTGCTTATGGGTTTACTTCCTGGATAGCTTTGGCAGTTAAAGCTTTAGGGGAGCACAGTGGTACATATACACATCTCACAGTCTCGTCAAAGTCAAGTTTGAGAACTTTTTTCCTCAAAGTACTTGTGTGTTCTGCTATGTAACTGCTCAAGTCTCAGTGGAAAACCCTATTCAATCTTTCAGGTACACATGTGATGGAAGGCTCTGGAAGAATGGTGGTTACTGCTGTAGGTGTGAACTCTCAGACTGGAATCATCTTTACCTTACTTGGGGCTGGAGGAGATGAAGAGGAGAAGGAGAAGGAAAAAGAAAAGAAGGAAAAGAAAAGTAGGCATAATAATCTTGAATACCTTGGCGGGGGAGTGGGAGTGGAGATGGTGGTGAACTTTGGAATGTTGCTGGATAAAAACACGTTCCAGTCATCCAAAGCCAAAAATCTTTTTATAAAACTCATACCTTCTGTAGGTTTCACAGGAAAAAAAACAACACAGGTCCAGGTACCTGAGAGTGCACCACTACTAATAACTCTTGTCACATAGAATTTAATTAAACTTCAGATCTCATTGATCAATCAGAGTTTGGAAAGTTTGTAATTCCTAACCAGCCATGCATACCATGTATAAATAGTTAAAACTGTCATCTTGTGTAACTTCAAAAGTGCATTGACATCTAATAGCAAATCCTTGTTCGTGGAAAACAAGTTGTATGTAGTGCAATGTAATAAGCATCTAGTTCTGCATTTGACAGATAGAAAATGCCCCTTTATAGGGAGTTTTTCCATAACACTTGAAGGCAAGAAGCATAGGTCTTTCATACTGCTGAGCTTGTGGGTAACTTAAACATATATGGTTGATGTTGACAAAAAAATGAGCAGACAGCTGCTTCTGCCATTCATTTTCTTCAGAGCTGGAATTTTGAATGCTCAGATAAACACAAGGCAAATTTCTAGTGGCACTTTCCTGTACTCTTTATTTTCGGAAGGATGAGAGGCTTGTAACTGAGCATATTTTGGAGCCCTTCTGTGAAGAGTGAAATGGGCTGTCTTCCTTATTATAAGGTCACTTATCTAACCTTAGCCTTTATCCTGAGAATCAGAGCTTAGAAATGTTAAGCAGTAATGTTTTGATACTAGCACTCACAAGGCATGTTCAGGACTGAGCTTCATGGTGAAAATTTTTCATGAAACAGTTATGAAGTCTTCCAGATGGGACTGAGTCTGGGGCTTCTTGGCACTAGAACTAAAAAAATGAAATATAAACCAAAATATTCTATTTTTTATCAGAGAGATATGAGACAATAATGGAAAATCCATATAGAAATGTGCTTAAGAATCTCAGGGGCCTTCAAACGCAATACGCAATTGTTAAAATGTATGATCTGTGCAGGAATTGGGATTGAAGGTTTTTCTTGTCTTGTCCTAACCCACAAATACTTTAAAATTCTGACCCGTCTTGAAACTTGAAAAAAAGTGGTGAGTGACTTCTCAAGTTAGAAAAATCGTTACAAGAAGAATTGAAAGTTCTAAGTTAGTTTCAAGCTCAAGCATGATAATGAAGAAAAAGCTGACCTGCAACACTTGCAGGCATTAGTGTGAAACAGTTGCCATCCTGCGCTCTTCCCCTTATAGAGGAAGGAGAAGGAAACAAACGACAGTACCAGCTGCTGCAGGAGATACGGAGAGGATTATAGCTTTTATTAATATTTTGCCAGTGTTTATTATTCTAAAAGCAGAAGTCTCTTTGACAAGTAATGTTTTGTTGTATCCTAGGACCCGAACACTTGTGGGGTTTTTTTTGTCTCCCGAGATAGACAGCTTCCTCTTTCCCTTAAGTTAGGTGCCTAATAAGATTCTCCGTGATAAAACTCAGGTTAAACTAAATTAACTTCTCTGTGAATGTTAAGGAGATTAAAGGGACTATATTTAGCTGGCTATGTATGGCGTGGTTCAGAGTGAAAGCAAATGTACGTGCAAGGAGTTACAAGCAACACAAATGTAGAACTTTGCTCTTGTAAGAGGAAGAGGGGAACTAGGGGAGAGCACATGCAGAATTAGGAAACAATGATGAGTTCTTAAGAAGTCTGAGGTGTCGTCTTCCGGAGAAAGTGAACATGGTTTTTTTCTGTTCAGCTGTTTGAAAATGCTGGGAGAAATCTTATGTATAGAAATCAGACTGTGTCTACAGTAATACTGTAGTGGAGGTATTAAATGTTGTGCCAGACTAGGCTGCTTGATAATTTGGTTTTCTTCTACCCGACTACTCTTGTAAATTTCAGTCTACATAACCTAAGGCCAAAAACTTGGTGAATTACCAGTGATACTGAAAATGTCAGGGTTTCATTCTAGGTTCCTCAATTTTGTGCTTTTGTTTCAGGTTATCACAAACAGTAATTATAACCCTCGCTTTCCCCACTTAGAAGTCAGGTTTGTCACTTGCTAAGCCCCAAGAAACAACACATGATGTATTGGTCTTCTTATTACCTTTAATATTTCACTTGTTAAATTCTTCCATTATTTCACTGTCCTTTACGATCTCTTGAACTCCATTTCTGAATACAGGTAGAAGTGATATTTTGTTATGAACTTGAACTATTCTCTCAGTGATATATGGTGTGTTGCCTACAGATTATGCTTATGTTTGTGTAAGTAGGGTTAGCATAGATCCAGTAATCCAGTGCTGTACCTCTGCTAAGCTTTGCTGTGGATTTATGAATATTTTATACTACAGTAGCTTCTGCAATGTTGTACAAAAGCACTGATTCTCAAAGTGAGATCCTGCAGTTTATTTACAGAGGTAGTCAGATACTGGTGGCACGTATTGGAAGAACAGAGCAAGGTGGAGGCCACTAGAATCACTTGTCACAAATATCTTTCCTAGAAAAATGTATCAGGAAGTCTTTTGTAAAGCTTTCCTCACAAGCCGTAAGTGTCAGTATCAGTAATTTGTACAAACTTAACCATGATAGATTAACACCGCAGCAGTCTTGTATGGGAAAACTTAAGTCCAAAAAGAGACATGAGCTGTTTCTGTGAGCTGACTTATGTGTTTTACTTTTTTTTTTTTTTTTTTAAATGCAGTTTCTTGTTTTAGCAGAGTAACATGGTCATTATGTAAAACCATATATAAAATAATGAATTCTGCACAGCCAGCTTAAAACACAACTTGTTTCCCCTCTCTGACAGGTAAAAAGCAGGATGGAGCTGTCGAAAACCGTAACAAAGGTAAATGCAGGTTCTCTGATCCTTTCTTGCAAGTCTGTTTTCTAAGAGCATAGGTGATGAATAGACTTTCCTATAAAAATGCGTATTGAATCTTTAGGTCCAAAGTGCTTATGGTAAAGACGGCATAAGTGAATCTGCCCAAAACAAATGCTTCACTGAACCTGGTATTCAAGCACCTGTACACAATACACTTCTTTAAACATTCATGTGTAATATGGCCTCTTTGGATACAAGATAATACTCAGTACTATTATATTTAGTGGAGTTGGGTATTAAGCTTTTCAATCAAAGCTTTTAAAGCAAGCTCCCTTGATTTGAGAGACTCACCAATGACTAAACTTTTTTTGACCTCAACTTCTAGCTAAAGCTCAGGATGGTGCAGCCATGGAAATGCAACCGCTGAAGAGTGAGGATGGTGGAGATGGAGATGAGAAAGACAAGAAAAAAGCAAACTTGCCAAAGAAGGAAAAGTCAGTTCTCCAAGGCAAACTCACAAAGCTTGCAGTTCAGATTGGCAAAGCAGGTACAATGTCTCAGTACTCTCCTTATATTGATATCATGTTAAAAAATGTTGGAACATGCATCGTTTGCAAGGAGATAAAATAATCAAACCACTCAAGGCTGGCTACTTAAGTGTGAAATTCTAATGCATGTAAGTGTGCTGCTGTGCCTGAGTATGCTGATGGCCTCTCAGGCTATGTCATGTGGATGGCTATTATTTTTCCTTAATTTAAATAGTTTTAGGCTTTCAAGTGCCAGCTTCCAGGAGAGAAAATTCCAGCTTCGTAACATTTGACAACTGTTACAAAAGATCTTTTTAGGTTAAAAATAGCATTTAGCAATGTACCAAGAGAACTGTAAGTTGAGTGAAGTTTGGAAAATGCGGTACTGTCAACCAGGTTATCTCTAGTACTTTCAGAGGCTTAGAATTTTTCACTTAACATATGCCTTGCTGATATGTAGCATTTTTATTGACTTCCTACTTTTCTATCAGCTCATATTCAGCTGCCTTGTCAAAATATTTGGTAGGTTGTTGCTGCTTGAAAGTAGACTAAAACAACAGTGAAGTTCAGTGTAAATTTTAGGCTATATTATCTAGTTTGTAGTGGTTTAATTCAAATATTTCAGGATTTTTTCTAGTCCATGTAAAATTGTTGAAAGATTCAGGCTGGATGGAATTTCAAGTAGACTTGCAGCCTAGCCCACAGCTCAAGAAGTGCTGGCTTTTAGCATTTGCATCATTAGACAGTTACAGCCTGAAACAGAGCAATTAAACTTTTAACTGTAGCTCTCTGCAGTTGTGTATGGCAATGTTAATTCTTCAGTGAGATTAACAAATTCCATTATATGTTTACTGTAAACTACTGTCCTTGTTAAACATTTTTTTTTCATATCCTCCAAGAGGTCTTGTTTTTCTTTGTGTACCTTTTGATGAATTCTAGTTCCCCACACAGCTTTAATACTCATCTACTTCATGCATCTATTTTCCTGTCCTGCTTTGAGACTGCACTGAAGCACTCTACTGAATCAGTCAGCATAAAATTGGTGAAGGTCTCCTGAATTTTTTCACTTCTTATTCTGCATAGTCAATTGACTTTACTTATTGATCTGTCCTCTTACTAATTAACTCTATGCTTTTCAATTAAATTGAAGAAAAAAAGATTTCTGGAAATTTCTAGGTGAAATGCATGAGGAATTACCTGCATTGGAAGCTGCAACACCTCTGAGAACTACCTTAATGTTTTGACTTGCCTGTTTAAAACCTTGGTTCTAAACTAGCTTCTATAAAGGCAGAAGTATTTGCACGTAACCACAGACTATATTGACAAATATTTGAGATAATTTCTTAAAAGTGTTTATTCTCTTTTTAACAAGGTTTGTTGATGTCTGCAATCACAGTCATTATCCTTGTGTTATACTTTGTAATTGATACCTTCTGGGTTCAGAAGAGACCTTGGCTTGCTGAATGTACCCCAATTTATATTCAGTATTTTGTGAAGTTCTTCATTATTGGAGTTACAGTCTTGGTGGTGGCAGTGCCAGAAGGTCTTCCACTTGCAGTCACTATATCTCTGGCTTACTCTGTTAAGGTAAGTGAGTAGAGGGCAAGTAGACTTTAAGGGTAGGTGGGTGTATTCATCAGCTGTGAAATGCAAACCGAGTGATGCTGCATCACAGATATATAAAACAGACTGGGAAGAAGCTTTTCTTCTTCCCCTGCACTGCGTAAGAATTCTCCTACAGTACTTTTCTCCATCTTTGAATGAATTCACACTAACAAGAGCAGTGAGCATTGCCAGCCTGTTGTCACCAACCAAAGATGAATGGGTTCAGTATGTAGCATTGTAGCATTTGTTTACAATAAATAGATGTCTTAGAGTTTGTGAATAACAAACACCTCTGTAAATCTGAACCTCTACCTAGCTGATGTGTTAAGCAACTGCTACGAGAGCTTCCAGATTGGTTTTTTGAAGACTGAGTAGTGTAAAACATTTAGCTTTCTGTTTATTATAGAGCATGTTTTTTAACTCAAGCTCTTTATGATCTTAATTTTCTTTCTGCTTCAGCATGCTGAGACTGATTATTTATGTAAAATCTAATTGTAAAGGTGATGGATGCTTAGGCTGTGTTCTAAATTCATAACTTACAGCACTTATTAGTAGTGGCCTTTTTGTATTATTTGAACCTCATCTTCCTCTTAGCGGTGAAAATACTATACAAGCCTGTTAAGTAAAGAATTTACAGCAATATTTAACCTATGAAACTCATGTATTTTAGTTTTGAAACGTTAGGCTCCCAGTTTAATAAGTCTGAATCTAGGGTCTTTGAAATCTCTATTATCTGATCTTCGGATAGATCAAATAAGCTGTGTTAAACTTTTCTTGTAAGTAGAAAAACTTTTTGAACTTGTATCTGGTAAAGCTCAAGCCTTACCTCTCCTCCATTTCTAAATATCATCATAAACTGTCTGCTCCTAACAGTCTGAATAGTATCAGGAGTCAGTGTGACATGCAGTTACAGGAGATTCAGTCTCTATTTATGTACCTTGTTCAAAATGAAGTTTACTGCCATTTAATAGATTTAAGGGAATGTATACTGAAAGTGGCAGCTGCAAGTTTTTCCTCTGCAATATGCCAGATGACTTCATGACTGAGTAAATTTCTGAAACTGCTGTGTAAGACTGGACTCCATAAACGAGAATTTCTGAAGTGAAGTAATGGTCATGGATTGCTGTTAACTCCTTTTATTTCCTTAGAAAATGATGAAAGATAATAACTTGGTGAGACATCTGGATGCATGTGAAACTATGGGCAATGCAACAGCTATTTGCTCAGATAAAACGGGCACATTGACTATGAACAGAATGACAGTGGTCCAAGCCTACATCAATGAAAAACATTATAAAAAAATTCCAGAACCAGAAGCTATTCCAGAGAAAACTATGGCTTACCTTGTGACAGGAATTTCTGTCAATTGTGCTTATACTTCCAAAATACTGGTGAGTGGATTTCTTCATTCCAATCAAGACAACTGAATAATTTCCTCAAAAGATGCAAATTGATGGCCACATAGCAGTTTCAGTGTAAATGTGTGGCACAATGCAGTGTAAAGTATTTTGTACCTGCTTTAAATTGCTCAAGCAATAATTTGAAACTCAATGGAAAAAATAGCTTATATCAGTTAGAGCTGACAGTTCAAAGATACAATCTCAAGATAATTTCCTTTTAAGTTCACAGTTGTTTGTTTTTGTAAGTGAGGCTGTTTACCCCACTTAAAGTGTCTTGGCTGGATTTGAGTGCTACTTAAAAATAAACATTAAACAATAAATAGTTAAGAGTAGTACATTAAATAGAATATAATGAAAAAATGTAAGTACAGGTAAGGATTTTAATGGATTTTTATTCCAGATACTGTTGTATAAGTTTGTAAGCTTTAGAATTTTTACATATTTGCCAAAATTTTGTTTGAAACTTGCAAAATATTTTGAAATAAAAAGAATAATGGACTGATAAACATTTTAAATAGTAGTTATTCCAAAAGGTTGTATAACTTACATTCTTTAAGGCAGTAAAAATAATAAGTAGGATTTAGTAAATGAATTAACATTTCAAGATTTTGTAGAAGCCTCCACTACGGATGCTTTGTACACAAATAGCAGTGAAAACTCAGTTCAAAAGCTACTCATCAGCCAATAAAACTGGTACCTCTGCAAGAATTTCCACAATAGCACTACTTGAAGCAGCACATAAAGTTGGACAGCACTGATTTCTCTGAAACAAGATGGAAATATTATAATGAGTTACAGCATGTGAGGAGTTTCACAGTCTATTTTCTAAAGCTCTTTCTATATCAAGATGAAGGTAGCTGCATGTAAACTGACCAAGTCTCTTATTACTACAATTTTAATTGAATTACATCCACTGCAGTAGAGTTAGTCTGCTTTACAGAATCAGAGAGGGCTTCTCTTGAGAGAACTGATCCATTCCTCCTGATGAAAGCAGGGTCAGCCAGAGCATGTTGCTCTGGGCTATGTCTACTCAGGCTTTAAGAATCAAGAAGGATGGAGACTTTGCAGCCTTTTGGGCAGCCTGATCAAGTGTTTGACCACCCTTTGAGTAAAAGGAGGTGTTTCCTTTCCTTAAAATGGAATTTCAAAAGCTTCAGTTTGTATCCATTTCCTGTTGTCCTCTCACTGGGCACCACTAGGAAGTCTGGCTAGACAGTCTTTGCCATTGTTCTACCTACCTGCCTTATTCAGGCATTTAAAAGTTTCTCTCCCGGAGTGTTGTCTTCTCCTGACTGAACAGTCCCAGCCCTTTCAGCTTCTCCTCCTATGTCAGGTGCTTGAGTCTCTATTATCTTTGTGTGCCATGGATGTACTTACTCCTGGATGTTGATATGTGTCCTACTGGGGTGCCCAGAATTGGACATCTTAAACTGCATGATAAAGGGAGCATTGTGAAAGTGTGAGTATTCAGTGCAGCCAAATTCAAAATCTTGCAGCTCTGAACAATGAAAATGGACCACTGACTCATGAGTAATGTAGTTCAGCTCCAGCCACCTGAGACATGTCAGACTGAGTAAGTGCTTCTCCCTATTTTGCTGCAAAAAAGCACTGCAGTGCTATAGCTATATAAACTCAATATATTTTGAGAGAAATACCCCTTTACTTATAGGACTAGTATGTGCATATCCCACATTGTTGAGATAAGAAACCTTTTCTGGTACTAAAGGGTTGGAAACTTGTTTCTGAACTCTTTCCAGTTAAGTAGGCCATGGCCTGGAAAACAGAACTTGTAGTGAGACTTAAGAAGCTTAAAGACTTAGTTTTTTCAGAAGAAGGCTAACAGGTGATGTGATCACAGTCTAAGTCACTGAAGAATTATTACAGGAGAGGATACTTTAATTTGGCAGAAATAATGCCATTTAGCTTGCTAAAGTCAGTATATGTGAACTTATCTGTGCTTTTAAAATCCAAAATAATTGTTCAGGGTGTACACTCAATTGATCAGATAAATATTTCAAGTAATGGAAAATGCCTTTTAGAAAGGTCATGTTGGGATTGATACAAACTTAAAGGGTGATTTCTGAAGGACTGAAAGTTCCTAAATAGGTACAAAAGTTACTTTAAAAATGCAGCAGTATGACTTCGGATCATGACTCATAGGAATTTATAAAGTAATTACTGAAAAAATGAAACCTCCCTATCCCAGAACTAAGCTTGTCCTTCCTTGTTTTCTATGTGCCATGCTTCAGTGTTAACCTAATCAGTGATGGTTCTTGTTCTTCTTGCAGCCTCCTGAAAAAGAAGGTGGCCTACCACGTCATGTTGGAAATAAAACTGAATGTGCCTTGCTGGGATTGCTCTTGGATTTAAAACGTGATTATCAGGATGTAAGAAATGAGATACCAGAAGAGGATTTGTACAAAGTGTACACCTTCAACTCTGTTAGAAAATCGATGAGTACTGTGTTAAAAAACTCTGATGGCAGTTTCCGGATATTCAGTAAAGGTGCCTCTGAGATAGTTCTTAAAAAGTAAGAACAACTACTATTGTAATTCAGCGCTTAAGTGTGGCTAAATGTTGTGATAGGTGGGGAGACTGACATGCTAAACGTCATTGTGACATAGCCTGTGAAATACTTGTCTCTCTAATCACAGATAAGTGCAGCAGTCCTACCCTTGTGATTGCAGCTTCACAGCTTGTCTCCTTCAGTTGTTCGACTTTCTACAGTAAGATGGGCTATTAGCACTTTAGTTACTTTACTTCAAACACCCCTCACAAAAAAAGAAAGAGATGGTCATGATGCTTTAGTTACACTATTTTACTTTTAGGTGTGGTTGGTCAAAATGTTCACCTGTCTCCTAATATATTAAGTCCCTTCAGTTGATATGCCTAAATTCCAGGAAGGGCTTGTATCTTCGACAAGTGATTACTTTTAGCATATGACTGCTTAGGCTGTGCAACTTCGGGTTCAAGTTGATCACTTTAACAGGAGGTTGAACTCGAGTGTTCAAGCAACTTGAGGGGTTTTAATGTGACAAAGCAAATGCTTCCTTATCCATCTGCCCATCTATAAAGGATTTATTAGAATGAGATTAGACTTAGTGAGCGATTAGGTACCACTGGGACAAACCTTTATAAGTGTGAAGTCAGATGTGGTAACTGCTAACTAGGTGAGGAGAGACGTCAAACATGTATGCATCATGTTCTCTAGGAACAGCTGTTGGTAGCCAGGCCCATTTTGGTTCTAATGTCAAATTGTTTTTAGTCTGAGTAGCACATTGATTATATTCATCGGTTCAATTTACTTTTTTGCTAATAGCTCCCCAAATCATTATCTAGGAAAGTATTAATATACTAAAGAAAAAAGATGAAGTCTTCCTTCTCCTCAACTTTTGTGCTGAGAACAAAAAGTCAGTCTTTAAAGGACCCTTGTTCCTCTTGGTATGGAACTTAAAATATGTACTTTTTTTGTGTAGCTAGATTTTAAGCCAATCCTCATTAATGAGGTTGACTTAATAACTGAGATAAGAAAATAAATATTAAGGGCATTTGGCAAAGAACAAGAAAACCTAGACTGATTTAGATATTATTGTAATAGATATTATCCAAATAGGAAACTACTTCAGGGTATGCCCTGAATAGGAAAAAGACCTAGCCATCAGAAGCTGCTTCCTATGCAGTACTTGTAACCTGGTTTGTCAGTTGTGCTACTCTTTCTCCATTGTAACATATATAACTACACTTGACTGCTGAAACTTAAACATGAACATTTATAAGACACAAATGAGTCACTAAGAAGTGTAGAAGAAATGCAGATGCTTTTGCAAGTAGAGCAATTTCTCTTTTCTTTCTTTATCAGTAAGTTAAATACTTAGAGTGAATTTCAATGCAGTCTTTGCATAGAACTTATTTACATGTATTTAGTCATTTTGGAATGTTTGAATTTGTAACCAGCCTTATGATTACAGCTAACACTAGATATTCTTAATGATCGCTGACATTTGAACAGATAACCAAAATCTGAAAATTCACATAGATTTCAAATTTCAGTTATGATATGAATTTTGAAGCTCTAAGGGACTGCTTCATTTTAGTTTTCTCAGAGGTGGAAACTTTTAGGGAATTCCCTAAATCCTTGCACTAAACACTTCACTGTAATAGTAGTCATCTTTGCAGATCTGCAAGGTCTGAACTTGGTATGTTAAAAAAGTAATGATTTTTTTCCCCCCAGTGCTCTATTAGTACAGATTTGTAAAACTAATGCATAGTGGTGTTACTTTATGGCAAAACTTTGTGAAGGACACATGAGCAAGACTAAATTTCATGTTCAAAATCATTGGTAGTGTTACATTCAGTATTGGTAGGGTGTATATGCTGTCTGTGAAAGCAATGGCATCTTTGGCATGAAGAAACATAGCTAAGAGAGCCTGTATTGAAATGCCAGAGTACATACTGGTGAATCTAGTTAAACAAACATTTTATTCAGTTTAAGTATTTGTTTTTAATTTAATATTTCACATTGCCTCACATACCAGATACTCTCTGAATTCTCTGCACTTAGATTGTGGAGGGGGGGAGGGGGAACAGGGGAAAGGCTGCAAACCTTTCTGTTCTGAAGGGTAGCAGTCTTTGAGTTTGCTTATAGTGCTGCAAGTTTTGTGCTTGCAGCTGTTTAAGCATCACGTGCATGTTCTGAAAGTGCACTTAGTTCTGAGACTATTGCTGTTAACAAGGTGGGATTATTTTCTCGAACTTGAAACTGGATTGCCTGACTCAACCAGTGCAGACACCAGTCTGCTTACATACAATGGAGAAATGGATACTTCTGAGAGATAACTGATGTTTGTATGTGAACTTAATCGGGCATTACTCTCATCCTAGGATAACTGGCTCAGTTAATTTTCTATGGAAAGTGTGTTTTGCAACTGAAGAAATACAGTGTATATGGAGAAGCTTACCTTAGAGATGCCACTACTGGCTTTTTGTGTGTGTGTGTGTGTGTCTGGAAAAAACAAAGCTTATAGAAACTTATTGGAGTTGACTAATAAGCCAAAGAGTGGGTTGAACTTCTGGTTAAAATTGGATAACTCTTCAAACATTTCTTTCCAGGTGCTTCAAAATACTGAGTGCTAATGGAGAACCAAAGGTATTTAGACCTAGGGACCGCGATGATATTGTGAAAACTGTAATTGAGCCAATGGCTTCTGAAGGCCTCAGAACCATCTGCCTGGCATTCAGAGACTTCCCAGCAGGGGAGCCTGAGCCAGAGTGGGACAACGAAAATGATATCGTTACTGGTCTGACATGCATTGCTGTTGTTGGGATTGAAGATCCTGTGAGACCTGAGGTAGGGTCACCAGCTAAGATGCGGTGATTCTGTTCCACGGGATTCATGTTTTTCATCATGCAGAGTACAAGAAACTGAACTGCTATTGTATGCCTTAAGCATAGTTAATAAATGAAAATCTAATTTCTTGAAGGGAAAGTTAATGGAGCTATAAAAGCAGATTAAAACTACTTAATGTCACTTATGCTGTGTTACTGAAGCTCTGTACAATCTAATAACTTAAGGTGCTTACTGTGCAGGGTCTCGGCAAATGAAACAAGTTGGTTTTTTACCTCTTGAAATATTAGGACTTTTGGTTTGGATAAGATTAGCCATTGTGCTTATTACCAGCTTCTCATGAGGAATGACGGAGAGAGGTGACCTGTGAACTGAGGGCAAGGAGTCTGGCTTGTGGTTGAGGTGTAAGGTTTTTCAGTAGTGAAAGCTTTAATGTCCCATGCTTGTGGAAACCGGGGCTGATCTGCACTACTGTCACTTCATGTAAAAGTCATAGGTGAAGTAGTGGAGTATGAGCTGTACTTTATTTCACAAAATCATCAATAAAATGCCAGTATTCAGTACAGCCTAATATGTCATGAGGGTTTTTGTGGTACCTTTGAATATTGCAGTATTTTAAAAATTGCAGGAGGGAGGGGAACTGACATAACAGAGACGCAAAGCCTCTTGCCAGAATTGCTATTTGTGTGGTTTTTAGGAAAAGTTGTGTGGTCTGTTACTTGTTTGGTTTTTTGTTTTTTTTTTTTTCAAATGTTCCATAACTACTGTTTTCATTTTAAAATAACAGTTATCCTGTACTCATCCGTAAAGATTCCTTTCATTCACATGTCTTGATTTATTTAACTAATGTACAGCCTCTGAGCCTGTGGGGTTTTTTTCTTGCTTACAGGTACCTGATGCAATAAGAAAGTGTCAACGTGCAGGCATAACTGTACGTATGGTCACTGGTGATAACATCAACACTGCTCGTGCTATTGCATTAAAATGTGGTATTCTGAATCCTGGTGAAGACTTCCTCTGTTTGGAGGGCAAAGACTTTAACAGGAGAATACGCAATGAAAAGGGAGAGGTGAGCATACTGTGTCATCAAGTAGATCAACAGATGTTCTAAGTCTCCTACCTCTGTGGAATATAACCAATGTTCTTTCTGCAGATAGAGCAAGAGCGAATAGATAAAATTTGGCCAAAGCTTCGTGTTCTTGCAAGATCTTCACCCACTGACAAACACACTCTAGTAAAAGGTAGGTAAAAATTCTCTGAGCTTCTAAGTAAAGCTCTATTTTTTTTTTTTCCATGCTTCTAGGAAAGAAAATTAGGACTGAACAATGGGAAATGTCTACAAAATTGTTTCCAACTGATTTTTTCTTCCCGCTTGAGAAATGGAGCCAACGAGACCTTTTTTTGGCGACTGTTTTTTTATTTGTTTGTTTTTGTTTTATGACTGACGAGACAAAAACTGGGTTTCTCTTTCAGGTTAAGTCTTTGCTGTGTTTCAATCTAGAACTGTAACACTTCTATGTCATTTCATTTTAGGTATAATTGACAGCACTGTTTTTGACCAGAGGCAAGTTGTAGCAGTAACAGGTGATGGTACCAACGATGGTCCAGCTTTGAAGAAGGCAGATGTTGGATTTGCTATGGTATAATTTTTTTTTTTTTATCTTCCATATTTTATCAATAACTTATCAAATCACTTAAGATTAAAGAACCTTGTTTCATGAGGCTTGTATACAACTGTGTTAGTGAAGTCAACATTCCAACTTAACTGTGTTTTTATTTGATGGAAAATATACTTGTGGCATTCACCATTGAATATAACTTTGAAAAATGCAGATTGCCAATTACTTGCAAATTAAAAATCTTTTACACAAAACCTTATTGCAAAGTATTGGAATAGAATACTGAAGATTTCTGAAACTTTTTCAACATAAAACAAAGTCACTTTAGGCAGTAAATTGCATACTATATGTTGACTTTAAACAAAGCTTATATGCAGTATGGAATGAGCTTAATCATCTGTTTCCTGTTAAAGGATACATAGGAACAGGGGGACCATAATGAAAGGCACTGCCAGGTGATGTTTAAAATGGCTTTGGAGGCCGTATCTAGTACATCTGAAGTACAACTGAAGTGATAGAATTTTATGACAGTGTAGGATCTGCACTTGTCTGGATGATTTGTTAGATTTCATGGCTTTCTCAGCTACCCTTTCACGTGGCTGCCAAACCATGTCCTGGCTCTTAAGTGCTAGTACTGGATGGACTCATGCTTTAAGTATGTGGGTTTCAGCTTTCTTTCAAGACACACGGTAAAACAGATTCCTCAAGCTTCCTTTTGCCACAGGATTCCTCCTTAGTCTTAAGTGTAATAGGTACAGTTTGGTCTTGGCAGGTCACTGTAAACTTAAAGCATTTGATGGGAAAGAAAAAATAAAGACAACACTCTTCCTATACCACATGCAGAAAAAGAAACATTGAGTCACATTCTACTCCTGAGAGAAAAAATGGGAAAGGGATTTCACATCATTCTCAAGGAGCCTTTTTCAAAAACATAATTTAAAAGTTTGACAGCTGCATATGAAATGTTCTATAGACTGTAACAGTCTTGTCTTAACAAGTATCTTTGTTCTGGTACGATGTAGCTGCTGTAGTTGCCACTATCAGGGGCAGATTTGTTTATCTGTTTTAAATGTTTCCTGCAGTTGCTGTCTGTGTTCACCTATGTAAGAAACTATCTTCTCTAACTGCTTATCTAAATAGCACTTACAATATACCATCCACTATATGATATCTAAAGGTACCTTTTAAGGTGTCCAAATAGCTGTGCAGGTAACTCATTTCCTTGACAAAATAATATATCAAGAATAAAAATCACTAAATTTGCTGTTGAGTTAGTGGGTTTGGAATGCCAAAAGAAAAATCAAGATCTTTAAAGTAGCTGTCTTCAAACATCATTACACAGAACACAACTCTTTGGATACTGTAGGAGACTAGTGGTGCTTAAAATTCAAGAATGTCATGTTGCATTGCAATGCATATGCAATGACATGACATATTCTACTGTTCAGTGCTAATGCCCTTCTGCAAAAGGTTTTCGTTAATGTTTATCATTCTCTGTGTTGCAAGCACAAGTGTTGCCTGCTACTGAAATCGGTACAGCAAAAGGATTAGGGCAGAGCCTGAACTGTAGCACTGCCCCATCTGGTGGCCTTCAGCTTGAACAGGGTTCAGTAACATTTCTTTAGGAGAACTTAATGTGTCTCTACTGTCAACACTCAAATTTGTATTAAGGTCTTTAAAATAAAGACAACATTGTTTTGTTTGCTTGTTTACATTTTACCATGCCTGAGCAGAACTTGCAAGTAGAACTTGTTTCAATAGGCCTTTAGATGTTTACATTAAAGGAGTCTTTCAGACGTGGTGCATCCAAGTGAATGCTGACCAAGGACATAACAGCTTTTGTCATAAAAAGTCAGTGCATCGTGTTATATTTCATAATACTTTTCTTTTTCTACCAGGGTATTGCTGGAACAGACGTTGCTAAAGAAGCTTCTGATATTATCCTTACAGACGACAACTTCACCAGTATTGTTAAAGCAGTTATGTGGGGACGGAATGTCTATGACAGCATCTCCAAATTTCTTCAGTTCCAACTTACTGTCAATGTGGTAGCAGTAATTGTTGCTTTTACAGGAGCATGCATAACACAAGTACGTACCAGTGGGGGATTGTTGCAGCTAATAAAGGTTGAAAAAGTAATGATTGATTAACTCTTGAGTTCCAATTTTCAGTTGAATAGTAGTCCACAGAACATAATGCTCTTCAGAACATGCCAATATTGTTTAATAAATGCCTTTAATAGCTGTAATTTGTGCGCTTCTATTGGAGGGTTTATGTATCTGTCTTTATAGGATTCTCCACTTAAAGCCGTGCAGATGCTGTGGGTAAATCTCATAATGGACACATTAGCTTCTCTTGCCCTGGCAACAGAACCACCCACTGAAGCTCTTCTGCTGCGGAAGCCTTATGGTAGAAACAAACCTTTGATTTCTCGTACAATGATGAAGAACATTTTGGGTCATGCATTCTACCAGCTTGTAGTGGTCTTCACACTCCTGTTTGCTGGTAAGAATATTGCCGCTTTACCAAGTTATTCTGCATATTGTAGAGAGATGCGATTTTAAAACTATTTTTTTGTTGTTGTGTGTGTGTAAAGACACTAATTAAGCTGTTCATAAATGCCTTTTATGTACAGGTGAGAAAATTTTTGATATCGATAGTGGAAGAAATGCACCTCTGCACGCTCCTCCTTCAGAGCATTATACTATAGTATTTAATACATTTGTGATGATGCAGCTTTTTAATGAAATTAATGCCCGAAAAATTCATGGTGAAAGAAACGTTTTTGAAGGAATCTTTAACAACGCTATCTTCTGTTCTATTGTGCTGGGGACATTTGTTGTGCAGGTAAGCAGATTCTTGGAGGGTGGTGGGAAAATGCATTTAGTACACTGATGTACTTGCTTACCTGGGAAACGCCAATCAACGAGTGCCAGAGATCTAATTTCTGCAACGTGGAAAACCTTCAGGGTCAAGCACACCATATAAGTTAAAGACCTCTTTGAAATTGGTAATGCTGGAATGTAGTATTTGTAGTCACCTTTTGAATTTCCTAGTTCTTCAATTTTATCGTAGTGTTCTAGTCTCGTGGCAAAATATTAAGAAGTTATATGTGACATCTGTTCATTCTTCCCTTGCCCCTAAATCTTCCTTACAATATCTGCCTGTGCATCTGAACAAGTGTCCATTTAAACAATTATAGAAAAGGTACAATTTCTTTTATTTTCTTAGTGAAAAAGGTGAGATCAGGACATGAATAAGCTTTAGAAATTTAAGTATCAGTTTTTACCTTACTGGTGCAGGAATCAATTATACCTACTGTTATATATTGTAGAGGTGGCGTTTTTAAGTGAGTAAAACCTGATGTCCAGGGACCTTCTGTTGGGGCACATAGGGAAATTCATAAAAGCTAGTTAGCTAACTCAGTATACACTAACAAAGGAAATGAAATTATCTTCAGTTGATTGGGTTCACATGCTGGTGTTAAGAAACACCAAGCTAAAACTGAATCTACAGAAAACAGTTTACAAGAAATATTTTCACCCTCTAAATAGTCTTCGCTTTAATTAATCAGAAGAAATAACCAAAAAAATCAGTATACCCATTTTCATTTTGGATTAAGTTGTTTGGGATAAATAACCTACATATTAAGCTTCTCCTTAGACTTGATAATTCATGAAGTTGATGGAAGTCATATCAGTTCAAGCATTGGAAATGTATGCACCGCTGCTTCACATTAAGTCAGGGCACTTACTCTCTCAGGTTTAGATTTTTATAGATGACACTTCTTCAGAAAGCTACTCTTATATTTGGGGTTACATATGCAGCAGATTGACTGTTGTTGTGCAACACTCTGTTCTCTTTATAGATTTAGCAGACTGAATGCCTTTCCAACTCCTGATTTGTCATCTCAGTGTTTTATTCTGAGTTAATAATAGAAAATACTCTTTGCCTTTTCAGCTGTCAGGTGTCCTACTTAATGGTTAATACTGTCTCCTTGTCATGCCTGCCCTGCTACTTTGAATTGTTGATTCTCCAGGGCAGACTTTCATGCATATAATTCCTATGCAGAGAGATACCTTGCTCATTAGGGCCCATACAGCTTGTTGTAATAGCTAAGTCAGTAGGAGCTCATTTAATTCAGCTTTTGAGATCCCTGCCCCCTTCCCTCAAGGTTTACTACACGTGGTGATTTAAAGTCTGATATTCAACACTGATGTGATACATAGTAATATCCTGTAGAATTATTTGAGGTATTTTGTGTCTTATGGATCTATGAAGTCTAATTAGACAAGTTTGTGAATCAACTGAGTTCCAAGATGGGTGTTCATAGTAAAAGTAATCGCTGTACGTTTGCAGCATCAAATACATTCTGTAATTGTGAAATGAAGGGGAAAAAACTGCAAGCAAAATTGAGGAGTCAACAGGTTTCCATGACTGTGACATCTGAAGAATTAAGGGTAGTTCTTGAAATACTGAAAAGCATAGGCTTAGGTTTGGAAAGTTGCACAAACTGCTGAGACAGTGAAAGGATATGCTTAATAAGATGGGAAACCCTATGTCCTCTTCCAGAGCTGTCTGTTGTGAGCTTAAAGCATTAGGGAATTTCCTAGTAATGGGTCACTGATACATGTTTAATTATGTTTTTCTTCACAGATAGTTATTGTGCAGTTTGGTGGAAAGCCTTTCAGTTGCTCAGAACTCTCAGTTGAACAGTGGCTGTGGTCCATTTTCCTGGGCATGGGCACACTACTTTGGGGCCAGGTAAACGAGCATTTTTCAAAATGCCAAGTATCTACTTGCAATAGTACGCTTTAAATGGAAAATGCAAAAACACTGTCTTTAGCATTCAGATCTTTCAAGTGGACTATATGAATATATGGAGACTAACAGTAAATATTAATTAAAATTGACTTGTTCAATAGCTAGAAAGTCCTTAGTTGAATAGTCTTTCCTCAGAGTTGGTCAATTATTTACATTTCATAACTAGATGCTGAGGCTGGTTTGTTGAGCAATTTTTACTAGAAGTAGTTGTAGTTACTTTTTAAATATGAAATTATATCTTCAGCCAGATATGAGTACCAGAAAACATTGTAAGAATACAAGATGCAATGAACATGCTAATGTTAAAATATATTCAACTTGGTGCTTAATGGTTTTCTTGAAAAATCAGAATTGTTAAACTTGCCAGTATTTTCTTGATTTAAGAGCCTCCTGGAGTAGCAAGAAATGCAGCAAAACTCAAATCAACTTTCTCTTTAATCTTCATTTGCACAATTGTGACATAATTGAAGAGTCTTCCCACCTATTAAGCCGTTACATTTGGACTTTTTTTTCCTTCCCCCTCCCCCCAGAGTGTCATTACTATTGCATGCACAACAGTGCTTGTAAGCAGCAAGCTTATTTACGTGAAACTTTAGAGCTGCAGAGTTTTCTATTATTTAATGACATAGTTGTCTAAACTTTTCATACCACATGAAGAGTTTTCCATTACAGTTTCTTTCCTTCCACTAAGTAAAAGACACTTCATGTTTCACCATCAAATTGGTAGGATGAATTTTAGCTGTAAATACCTACATAGGCATATATTCTAAAAAGTGACTAAGGTTTTTTTTAACAAGGTTCTCTGGAAAATTAATTATTTAAAAAAATCAAATAGAGTCACTCTGAGGTTTAAAAGTAGCCTAGACGAGAATTGAGATGGCTTTAAATACCTTTGACCCAAAGTGTCTTGCAAGGGCAAAGCTTCCCTGATGCAGTTCATGCTGCTCTAGCATCTCATTAAAGTCAAAGAGCTTTAATTTTCTGAGAATAATAGAAACTGAAGTGTGAGCTGAGAGCATTCATAGTAGCAGTTTCAGCATAAAGGGCTGTTTATGTTGCTTTTGGAGCAGTCTTTTTTCCTCTGCAGCTGCAGAAATGGTCTTCTAGGTTTGTGATGATCAAGGAAAGCAGTCTTGGAATTGATCTGGATCTGCTAGATATAATGTATCAAAAGATGACTCCCTTTAACCTCATGTAGCTTTTGTTTAATTTAAAACGTTAACTGCTATACACCAAGTAGCAAAGTAACAGCTTGAGATGCATACAATTTTGGAAACATCACTTATCTTGCAAATAGATTTATTATGTTCCCAGTCATAAATGAATGAATGTCTCTTCTGTATTTCTGAATTAATTGTGGTTACTTTAGGTGGTGGAGGTCCCACGTGAGGTGCCACATCATGCTCATCAAACTGATGAAACTCTAAAAGCTCTAGATACAAGTACAATCTACAGGATTAATGGCTTTTGTAGCTTCAGTCCTGCTCCTCCCTGGCATTGTCAAGTAATGTTAATGTGGAATTCTTTGTCCCTGGCAAGGTTGTTTGTAGTCCAAGTTTAATTTCACACCTTGGTTGAGGTAGTAAGTATATTCACAGCTTCGCAGCTATTCAGCTGGAGTGATTGTTTTACACTGATACACTCAGCCTGTCTATGTAATTAGTTTTTTCAATTTTGCTAATTGTATGCAGGATATCATGTTAAGCCTTAAGACTGGTATTACTCTTTTTTGTTGTTAAAAAAATTAAAATACTGATTTATATATTTCATTCACTGTTAGTTGATTTCAACAATTCCAACCAGCCGTCTGAAATTCCTTAAAGAAGCTGGTCATGGAACACAAAAGGAAGAGATTCCTGAAGAAGAACTAGCAGAAGATGTAGAGGAGATTGATCATGCTGAGAGAGAATTGCGTCGTGGTCAGATCTTGTGGTTTAGGGGCCTAAACAGGATACAAACTCAGGTATGGTCTTGAAAAAGGTAGGATGCAGTGGGTGTTATGAGGGAAATCTCTCAATTTTTGGCTAAGGTGGCCATTCTAACTGGTGTGACTGAGACTGTCAAAAAGGGGGTATGGATGGATGTGTAAACCCTCAGGGTCCTCTGTTTTCTTCAGCTTTAAATGTAACTCTTGCCTGTGTATCTGCTCTGTTTTTAAAAAGTGCCTTTTTTCTTTACTTTTTGTGTGTTATAGATGGGATGGTCCTTTCTCTTGTTCTCTCTCTCTCTTGCTGAGCAAGCTGTCACAATCTCTGATTCCTTGCAGATGGATGTAGTGAATGCTTTCCAGAGTGGAAGTACCATTCAGGGGGCTCTAAGGCGGCAACCCTCCATCGCCAGCCAGCACCATGATGTAACAAATATTTCTACCCCTACACATGTAGTGTTTTCCTCTACTACTGCTTCTACTACTGTGGGGTGTGAGTGTGTGTTCCTAAAGTGCATGAAATTAACATTTCCTAATTCACGTACCTAACGTTTCTCATTTTCTCCTTAGTATTAAAATCATCGTTCAGGCTTTTATAGAGCTCTTCCACAAAGTGGAGTCCTCAAGACTTTTTTTTCTTAGAGGGCTGAGAACAGGTGGAACAGTTGCAACAAAAGACTTTAATGCGAAAGCTGTGAGCCTGCACATCCTGTGCCTTCATCCATTTGTGTACAGAGGGGTTATTACGATAAAATGGGAAAACTGTTGTAAATTTTCGAGTATATGCCTCTTAGGGTGACTTGCATTGAGTAAGTGAATTAACTGTATAATCATGGACACAGGTCGACAAAAATAGATCTCTCGCACTGCAGCACAAACAATACCTGAGTAAGCAAGCTGATTTGGAAGCAAATGGTATGTTGAAAATATGAAAGTAGTTAGAACACGGAGCACTAAATGCATTTTCTTTGTAGCCTGTAAGGAACTTTATGAATCTCTGCTTTCATTGGACCTTATTTACTGAATAACAACTTTTTCAACATCAGGATTCAGGTGGCGAAACAAGGCTTCTAAAATGCATACAAGTCAGAAGAAATATGAATTAGCTAATATGAAGAGGAAAAAAGTTTTAAGCATTAAATGGTGAAACTTTCATTTGAATCTGAAGGGTTCTTTTTCCTCTCTAGGTTCATCTGGGAGCAGTTCATAAGCCGTCAGTGAAAGAGAAGTTTGTCTCGCCTCAATTCTACCCTCTCTATATTGTGCTCTAAGTGGCATTTCAGTTTCAGCCTTCCTCTCTGTAGAGGCTAGAGATTTATTTACTCTTGGATGTAGGCCTAAACTCTGGAACCAGAAGATGCATAGTAGTTGTAGTTGAATACTGATAGCCAATATCTTTGTTCAGAGTTTTCCATCTTAATACATGTTTAACTTTCTTGTCTAACTTCCTAGAGACTTCCTAGGTTTTTAAAAATAACTCTGAGAGGGCTGCTGC
Organism: Oreocharis arfaki; assembly: GCA_013398015.1. Classification (NCBI taxonomy): domain Eukaryota; kingdom Metazoa; phylum Chordata; class Aves; order Passeriformes; family Paramythiidae; genus Oreocharis; species Oreocharis arfaki. The sequence goes on along the minus strand of VZRR01013614.1, from coordinate 209,092 downwards.
TCCCCCTTCCCCTCCCTGCTTAAACTTTCAGATTACCAGATGGATGAAGACCCTTAATTTCAGGAGCTGTCTTAAGTTAAATGGTCTCTTCCGATTTTTTTTTTTAACTTATTTTTTATTTTTGGGCTTGGCCAAAGAATTCGTGTGTGAGCTTGCATAAGTATTTACCTCTGTATTTGTTCTCCATTGGTGAGACAGGTATTTCCCTACCTTGCAGTAGTACTGAGAAGCTCAGCTCACAAATTTGCATGCCTCAAGAACACAAAATGAAAAATAGATTTAACACTCAAGGATGCACAGGATTGCATCTCCTAGTTAAAATGCTAATTAGTAACTTGTATCCCTAACTACACTCCAGAACATTAATTAGACATTCAGAATTCTCTAGAGAGCAATGTCATTCCATGCTGCTATTTGAGCAGAATCTACTGCGTGCTGCAGCATCTCATTGCATCAAATGACCAGTGCAGATACAGAGCTACCATAGCAGAGAACTAGTTTCTTATCCTCACTATTACAGCCTTCAGCTACACCCTCCAGAAGAACAACTTTTGAGAACTAATATAGATTAAAGGGAAGCAGATGTGTTATTGTCTCTTTTTTGGAGCTGTTTGCTGGAAAAAAGTTCCTACGAAGTAAGGTTGCAACTCTAAGCAGCCATCTGGTTAGGAGGATTTGGAGTGCCAACTGCATTCCTTGCTATTCTGGTACTAATATGAGGAAGGCCTGATGACAGTATGAATTACGCTTAACAAATTGTCTTGTTTGCACCTCACTTAGATGATTTATTTATAGTTATGCCTCTAGTTTAATTATCTTGAGTGGTTGAAAATAGAGCCTTCAAAACACTAGATTTTCCCTTTTAAAGTGCTGAAAGTTTGATTTCTGCCTTTGTGGCTGGACTCTGAGGGTCCTGGGCTTGCTGTAGTGTCTAGTCCACTTGCGTAGTATCCATTCTGCATGGGAACCAAGCCTTTGTTGTGGGTATGCTTATATTCTATTATAATTACAGCTGTTCTCTTAAGCCAGAATTGTTTTTCATTGCTGCTGATGTTCTAAATTCTCATCTGTAAGCAATGAAAAAACAGTCCCATGATACATTCATATTTCATTTTGCCGCATAAATGGCATAGTGGGATGCAACATGCCAAATAAAGTCATTGCAAACTTTCAGTCTGGCATTGTCACTGCTAATTTTCTTGGTAAGTGCCAAGACAGTTTAGGCAGCTGGCTGGACTTGTTTAAATCTCATATAATGCGCCAACTCCTTGACAGCGTGCTCAGTTTTTTTCACGTGATGAACAGTAAAGTACTAGCTGCTGTCGTAATCTTTTCTCCAGCACATTAACTCTCTTTCCCGTCCTCCCCTTACAGGTAGTTATGTCCTTCCCCTCAAGTGTGTGCCCCATCCCTGTGTCCCCTTACCCCTGTGCCCTCTTCCCTTGCCTCCATGGTTAATTGGGCTCAGCATGTACCTTTAGTATGAAAATGGGGACATTATAGCTTTAGAGTAAAATTCTTTGTGTAAGTGCTCTGAGGGAGCAGAGGTGGGGAAACAATGCTATTTCTAGAGGTCAAGGAACACAGTCAGGGCATAAGACTTCATCATGTGCAAGTGGTTCTATTTAACCAATTTGATTTAACACATTGCTTTTGGGGAGCCCTTCTCTGTTTACAGTGAACTTCCCCGGTGTATCTTAGCTGTTTTGAAGTCTCTGCTCTTGATCTGCTTGACCTTCCAGCTTCATTCCTTTACCTGGAAGTCACTTTATTTTTTCTATCAAGGAACTCTGGAAGAACTAGTCAAGATGTATTTCTCAGCTTGAAACAAGTCATCTTGGATGCACTAAAAAAAGCTTTAAATTTGACTAGCTGTTTGTAACAGCAAGTTCCCGTTTACTACAGAATTGCTCTGCTGCTTACTACTTCACACTGTTTCACACTGCTTAGTTGGAGATGTGCTCAGGGTGGAGATCTTGAGAATTGAATAGGGGAGTCAACAGTAGGGGGAAACTTTCTTGGGAAAAGTGTTGGACAAATGGGTCAATGACTTCTACCTCACCTTACTTGTTTTATCAGTTCAAGAATGAATCCCGAATTTCTCTAGTTAGTCAGGGGGAAACATGGAGGATGGGAGAAAAGGGGGTGTGGGCAGTTGGTTTCATCATTCAAATAATAGTTTGGAAAGTTTAAATTCAAGTCAGCCTGGACATGCACAATTTGCTAAACAAAGCTGTAATTTTTTTCTATCTAATTTAACTATGAAAGGTTTATTTATTAGTTCTGTTAGCTTAGCTTTCTTATTCAAAAATATTTAACAACAAAAAGACACTAAACAGTCCTCAGCCTGGGAATTTTGTCCATGAATTCAATGTAAATTGAAGACTCGTGCAAAGGCTGATCATCCTCTTTTTCTCATACTTGGCGCTACTCAAGTAGTCTCTTCAAAGTTACAACCTGTCCTGGCTACTAAACTGCACCATACAGTATTCAATTTCCTAGTTCTGGTCTTAAGTTTCCAAAGCACGTTCACTAAGGAGCTTTCTCTAGTGTGGTAAATGGCTATATACTCGAATATTTACAGCTGTTACAGCGGTATCCTTTTTTGCATGACTTTGTAAATGTTCGTTCATTGTGACATTGGCTTACACTTGCTTGGCTTTTTCATAGTCAGTTGACATCCTAATTCCTAGCATGAGAATTAGTGACCCTTTTATCCCCTAACTTATTTTCAGCCTCTCCCCTCCTTCCCTGCCTCCAATCTCACCCAAATATTCAATAAAACACTCATTGAGATTTATTTAATTTGTGAATAAGTAAATATTTGTTGGCCTCACTTCTGAAAAATGCTTAGCCCATGTTAAATAATTAAACAATTCTAGTGCCATGTCTGAATTTTTAGGGCCCTTCAGCTTTTTGCAGCACTTTCACAATTTTTATTCCTACTGTGTACTGGCAGTGCTCTACTGAAATCCTCTTCATTTTTTACAGTTTATTGCAAGTTCCACTGCATCATACAAATTTGACTCACTCATGTCTAGCTGTTTGTGGATTCAAACTCATAAGAACCATGCCATTATCAGTAAATCTGCAGCATTTTAACGACGTTTTTCCTTTGTTTACAGATCCGAGTGGTGAATGCATTTCGTAGCTCCTTGTACGAGGGGCTAGAGAAACCTGAGACACGAAGTTCAATTCACAATTTTATGACGCATCCTGAGTTTAGAATAGAAGACTCCGAGCCTCATATTCCCCTTATTGATGATACTGATGCTGAAGACGATGCTCCAACAAAACGCAACTCTAGTCCCCCTCCCTCTCCCAATAGAAATAACAATGCGGTTGACAGTGGAATTCACCTTACAACAGACAAGAACAAGTCTGCTACCTCTTCATCCCCAGGGAGCCCACTACATAGTTTGGAAACATCACTCTGATTGTAAGCTGAATGTTAACACACTAGCTGCATTGTAAAGAAATTGAAACTGGGTCTCTTCACACATTATGATGGACAAGATGATATTCTTGTCTTGGACTTCAACAGAAGAAACACTTGTACGAATGTAGATTTATTTTTTTAAAAAAAGCTTTCTGCCAGACTGGAGGGTGCTTTTCTGGGGGTGGGAGTAATAATGAACTCTGACAGATAAACAGTAACTCAGCATAAGTGACCTGTGGATCATCTGTTGTACTAAGAATGGTCCTGAACAGTGTGTTAGCAGAGCTTTAGTTTATCATGATCCTTTTCTGAGGGGAAAGCTGGGAAGGGCAAGGAGGCCCTGGATCATTGAATTGATACTTTAATTTCTGCTGTTGGCTGTTAATAATTTGGATTATTTATGTTTATAAATGATACAGATCTGTTTACAAGGTTTGTAGATACTTTTTTGTTCCTGTTCATAGATGGGAAGCTTCCTTATAAATGATGCAGAGAAGAAAAAAAACAAAACAAAAAAACCAAAAAAACTAGTCCTTCAAATACTGCTGTATTTTCAGGAAAAGGGTGTTTCTATTGAAACTGTACTAAATTTTGCCTGCAATTTACCTTGTTAAATATTGTAGATAAATTGCTACTACTAATAGCCAAATAGATAACACTAATGCTTTGTAAAAACATGAGCAGTGGTGTTCTAATGAAGTTATGGCCTCTGTCCTAATTAGTTTCTTAAATACATTTACTACTTTATGGTTTTGAAACAACTGTTTAATTTTTAAAAATTTTGAGAAACTTAATGAATAACTTTTGTTCAGAACTTAGTAGGATTGTTTAATGCAGGACATCAATACGTGATGGAACTTGCTTGAAATATTTCTGTTATCTCGGGCAAAATGGATTAAATCAAAATACATCAGAATCTTAGTCCTTTGTTTTTGTCTAATCATGTTAGTTTAGTGCTGTCTTGGTGAACTGTGAGTGGAACTGTGATTTTTTTTCTAATCTATAGAATCCTTCATGCAGCATGAGGGCTGTTGGCATTTTGAAAGGTTGTTAGTTGGTAGCATACATGTTCTCCTTTTTGTTTTTGAAACTTGTTTGTAAACATGAATAAATCTGCCCTTTTGTTAAAATAAAATTGCAGCAATGGTTTCTTACAGATTTTTTTTCTCAGCTCCTTCACTGGAAATACAGAAAGTACTCTTTTGTGTTACTGGTTACCTTCAAACTGCAATTTCAAGATGGTAACAGCCCCACTCCAGATAGCTCTTTGGGTAAATGGAATCATGGTGGCTGCCTCCAGAATGAATGTAAGTTAAGGTACTCAAAAGTCTTCACTGAGCCAAAAGGATACTCCTGGGAAATTAATAGGTCTGCCTGAAATTCCGAGACTTACTGTGAGTACTGTGTAACAAATGTATCCCTGATGGCTTAAGTGAGGGAGACTGAGAACTGACATAAAGCACAGGTGAAATGCACCAGAACTGACCAACTAGACAGTGACTGAAGAAGTTATGGTCTGCCTCTGCTGTATTGTTCAAACAGACAAGGACAATGAAACAGTACTTGGTCTGATGCTTCCTCATGTTGTCTAGGTCCAATACTACTTAAAAGAGCAACAGAAGACATGAGTTGTAAGATTTTCTTTTTCCCAGCTCTGTACTCTTTAAAATAGCAAGTGAACTTTTTTGTCAAATAATCCAGAATTATGGACATTTTTTAAAGTGGTCCCTTCAAAGAACTGCAAGGATTATGTTGGTAATTAGGAAGGAGATAATACTAGAGCAAACTGCAGAAACGAGCAGGTTGGGAAGCTCAAGCACATCTTTCCCATGTGGTGGGGTACATGTATGCTTGGGGTTGTCCTTTAGTGGATATTGTTCAACCTGTAGCACTGTATCCCACTGTCAACCACTCCAGAATTCCATCTTTTCTATTGTACTTCAGTAAATACACCGAATTCTAGGCAAGGGGGTCGAGGGTGGGGGGTTGCACTTGACACTTTGTATAGTAATTTCTCCCACATGTTTCTAGCACTTTTCTTACATCATAGTTCTTACCTAGAGCGCTTGGTAGAGGGGTCAGTTTTTATGTAAGCTATTTTCTCTTTATTACAGAAGTCAGATAAGCATTGGCTTAAAATAAGGAGAGTTTTCTTTACCTGTGAAGTACACTGCCATGTGAAAAAGTATCTTCATTCAACTTCATTAATGAGTAATGATTTGATTTCATTTCAAAACAGACTTTGATTTTCCCCTCTTCTCTAGGTGTGATCATGACTGCATGTTATCTTTTTTGGAATAAAATCTACACTTAAGCCTTTTGTGGGGAGTGGGATGGTGAATGTAGGCTTTGTACATCGGTAGTCCCTCTTGATTCTGTTAACATCAGTGTGCTGTTCTTACAGGAAATTTCCTTACAGAAATAAGGAAAAGTTGTTTAAGAGGGGGGTATGCTTTCTTTGTGATCTCAAGAAATCATAACGTTGCCTAGATTATGAAATGGTTTTCACTAAGCTCATGAGGCCTTCATTGCCTTTCTGGTTGTAAGGTTTACTTGTCTTTCTTCTTGTAACTGAAATAAATAAAAGTGCTGTTCATCTCAGTCTGTATGGGGACTGAAATTCTTGTATGTCAGTACAGTACTGATTTAAACCTGAAATGCATGCCAGTTCCATAAAATAGCTCCTGCTACAATTTTACACTCATTCGCTTTCAAGAGGTCACGGTATATAGCGTAAGGGGTCGAGCAGTAGTGACTTTTAATATAAACTCACTTCTAGGTTGACTACTATTTGGAGTAGCTTAAAATGTGGTTTCCTGGGTGGGATGTCTACTGTAGTAATGTATATGTTAGGGCACCTCTTCCTGGCTCTGAAGGAGGGATGAAAATGGTAATACAAGAGGACTCTTTTTCCTGTATTGGCCTTAACAGGAAGAGGAAATTGCTGCATCATGGAATAGTCTGGAGGGAATAATGGAAACAAATGCCTTAATGCTAAATGAGTGGGTAAATGCAGGGGTCTGTAGCAAGTACAAGCAGCCAAAAAATATGAAATAACATATTCAGAGGCTTTCTTAGAATAACGGCAAATTTTCAAATGTGTTTAGAAGTAAGCAAGCAAATGCAATATTCATGGAAGGATAACTTGTGTGTGGCTGAGTATTGGAAAGTTATTCCAAAGGCCTTATAAGTTCTATTTCTACTGCTAGTAGTTCTAGCCTCTGCAGAGCTCTGGAATAATCCAGATCATAGTAAGCATTACATAAATTAGAATATCTTAATGTCTGTACTACTTGTCTGATGCAAATACTTGGTTTTAAAGAGCTCCTGTTTTTTCCATCTGCATCGTCTCCCCCAGCAGTGCATCTCTTCTGATCTTACAGATTTCAAGCCCTCACTGAAGTATCTTAACTTTGTTGGATGAGCCTGGCCAGCACAGAGGGTCCAGCTCCAACGTATCTCCAGAGTGATTAGGCCTGCTTATTCAGGGCCATACCATGAGAAATTCTGGGCCAGAATAAAGAGCCTTAGAGCTGTTTCTGCCATTTTCTCTCCTGAACTGTATACAGAAATGCCTAACCACCTTCCTCAAGAGTTTGCAGCATCCATCAAGGAGGTATGACTTGGTGTCGAAGTCATAAAACAGAAGCCTTCTACAGGAACTACTTGTCCTTTATGCTCCAAGATGAGGGTTTGCTTAGAAAATGATGGGATGGGCTTAGACAGCTGAAAAAAGACAGCGTGTAAAAGGTAGTCAATGGAATGTGACTCTTTATTTCTGTCATGTGCACCTAACAGAGTTTTCTACAAAACCTATACAATTATTTGTTTGAAAAGCGTTCCTTGACTTGTCGCTAATGGAAGACAGTGGGACTTTAAGCTTGGAAAAATAACTAACAGGAGTATTTCTGGGAATTCTGGAATAGCTTTTGGTGGAAGTGTACATTCTGGAATATTGGAACATCATCTCACATTCTGATGTAATGACAAGTGTCAATTCAAACTTGAAGCAGCAGTTGCTCACTAAAATGGAAGTACACATGCTGGATCCCTTTAAGCCCTTGTAAAGGTAGCAGCATCTAACTATTCTGAACATCTTCATCTGCTTTCCTAGGCTGCCTCTCTTGCAGGGCATGAAGGTGAAGTATGCTGCAAGACTGTAAGTATGATCATACAGAAAACTTTTCTATGGCTTCCTCCTTGGCAAAGGCACGATCCTGGATTCACTCTACGGCAGCTGCTCAGGCACAGAGTGACTACTGGCTTTTCCTGTTTAAAGCTTTCAGTCTCTACAATTGTAGAGAATCAGGGTGTACAGTTCAAATGCTTTCTGTGAAAAGCCTCCCAAAGGTTTTGATTTAAGATATACAATAAAAACCCCCAAGAAACAAAGCCACTCTACAAATAAACCCTAGAAGATATGTTTGTTAACTTTCACAATTCCAGTTTTACAAATACAGGACTTAACTTGACATTCTCAGTTTTCCACAAGTTGGTTGCTCTGATGGCTGTTAGGTACAAAGCCTCTTCAGTTATAATCTAAGGTAGTTGCAAGATCTCCTGAAGGTAAGCCTGTATTTGGCAGATGTTTGTGGGGAAATACATAGCTTATTTTGAATACTGTGCTGGCAGCTAGTGCATAGCATTTTGTGCTATGTATTTTAGGAGAGAATCTCCTAAAAATCAACAATTTACAAAATTCAGACCCTTATCATAGGACCTGTCAAAGGATACATGAGTTGGGCACAGAATGCATGAAATAGAAAATTCTCTGAACTGATACTTTGGTAGAAACTGGGATTTGGTTTTGGACAACACTGCTTTAGAGATGAGAAGATATGTCTTTAATCACTTGCCATGTATTGGTCATTAATATTCTGATCAGTGCAACAGTTTAATTCATTAAGGACCATCATCCAAAAAGCACTTGAATAAACAAGTGTCTTTAAATAAAAAGAAAATTCTGGAAAAGATACCTTTGGTCATATTTTAATTTCCCCAAAAGATGAGTCATTCTTAGCTTCTTTCCTTTTGCCAAATCAACTAGGCTCTGTTCTAATAAATCTAGCAGTACATAGACAAGATTTACAGCTTGGTATCTCCTTCCTCTCTTCCCCCTTCCAGTCTGCCAAGCAGGATTGTAGGGAATCAGTGAAGGACAGATGGGATAAGACGTGCAGTTGTGGATTTGTCTCCTTTATCATATTGATATCTTGCCTTTTGATCTTCTCTTCTGCTTTCTTTTTAAAGATCTCACTCACTATCAGCAAATTTTTGGAGTACTTTTATATGGTAGCATCTTTCGGTGTTGTAGCCCAGAGCAAGTTATAGGAGAGCTCTTTCAAGAAGATGTATGGAAAGAACTTACTTTGGAAAAAGAAAGAATTAAAGAGAGAGGGACAGCCTTTTTTCCTGGTTAGAAAAACAACATTGTGAGTTTCATTACAAAATTTTTAAGCCCAAAAGAATTTGAAGCCAAAATATCACCAGAATGGCTTGGCTGGTTACTCAGCACATAAAGATTCTAGAAAGCCCTTCATGTCTTAGCAGAACATAGTTAAATTGATGCCATTATAAGAAATCAATTTCTGATTTTCCCAGCCAGTCAGAAGTGACAGCACTGCTGCAGCAGTGAGCAACCTGCTGTAGCCAGTGCTGCTTTTAGCAGTGGTATGGAGTAGATAACCTGCAGAGGCCCCTGTCAACCTCAGTAAGTCTCTGATCCTGAAATTCTTGAGCAGGAGGTGTGATTCTATAGGGTTTCTCCATTGTCTCATGGATATTATTTCTTTACATAGATGGAATTCAACAAAGAAATCAGTTGCTGGAATGATCAAACCTGAGGCAAAGCAAGAAAGCAGCTGACTATTTTCTTTCTCTTATCTTGAACTGACCTGACCAAAAGCCTTGCTGTATTTGCCTGCTGTAATGCTTGCTGTGATAGCAGAGCTTGGATCACTTCTGCTCTAGTAAACCTTCTGGAACGATGACCGGCTCAGTCATCTGTGGGAAAGCCCACAGATTTTAACAAGATCTCCAAAAGCTGCAGACCTGTGGAAATCAGTTGCTCTTCAAGAAGAGGATTTGTCATTCTGTTATTTGGTTCTTTCAGGTGTACAAAGAAAAAAAATGTACCTCTTTTTAAGAAAAAATGAAACTCTGGCTTATTTGAAGATTTGTGTGGTTTCATTGCCCTGCTCTCTACTTAGCATTCTCATCAAAGAACCTGTTTTTTTCTGGTTTTAAGTGTTTAAGATCAGCTTCTAAAAAAAAGGTTCTCTTGCAGGCATATAAAGTTAATGAAATCTACATTATTTTGATGGATCAAGAACAAAGAGCACTGAAATGTTATGTTTTTAGTCATAGAAGACTATAATTTACATGGAATTGAGAAGCCGACTTTTCTTCTTATTTTAGTTCATGGACTGGTGGTGTTACAGGCTTCTATTTAATTGAGCAAAGTATTGGTGAAATCAAATGAAATGCCATATCAGTTCTGATGTTGCATACAAATGCTCCCTTCTTCTGCCCTGAGTAGCAGAAATACTTTGCTACACTTAAAGAACTTAGTGTTATATCAGGGTTGGATTCTCTTTTTATTGGTTCTCACATAATTGCCTATAAAACTTTAAATGCTAATGTAGGAAGACTGACATTACGAAACTGCTATTCTGATCTTAAGAATGTTGCAATAGGAAAAAGTTTCAGAGAGTCCACATATAAGCTGCATAGTAAAACTAGCTGGCTGGCTGATCAAATGTTACATTAATGAGATTATTCAAAGCAAAATTTGACATTCTAACTACTGAAAAAATAGCTGAGTTTCGGCAAAACAGAAACATGGTCTTTTTTTTTGTTAGAAAGAACATGTTACTATTGAAACTAAAACACATTTCAGACAAGTATGTTTAGAGGATGTAGGGGAGTGCCTACAACACTAACTTCCAATATGCTGTGTAATGGCTCTGTACCTTCAAGGTGCAGAAATCTTCTGAATTTTCATCTGTAGAGTCAATATATAGAAGCATGTTTCATTTTAGAAGTATTAATGATTCAATAAAAGATAACTCTACAGAAGGAGGTTAAAAGTATTCTGAACTGCTGTTTCAAAGAGCTTGGGCTAGCAGGGGTGCCCAGCCAATTCTGTAGGTATGTCAGTACTTGAATACAGTTATTCTAGCTTTAAGTCTCACTGACTTCAATCTTTTTCAAAAGGGCCATAAACAGTCCAAGTCTGAATATCAACTAAATGATCAAGTGTCAGCTTGATACCAATCAACACAATCAGCATTTTATATGTTTGAAGGAAGAAGTGCTACAGGCTTTTTGATCACTGGATGAAGAGTGTGAGCTGATAAAACACCACTTGAGAACACTACTTTATATTGGTTTTCTTCATTACTGTCCCCAAAGGCAATCAGCACAACCAATAGACCCCTCAATGTTTGTTTTCCAAAGTCATGCTTCTCATCTCTGACAATCATTGTCAAAAAGACTTAAATGCTGGGACACAGTCATGCATGCTATCATAAACCCAATTTGAAACACTGCACTTGGAATCAATCCAAGTCCAACAGTTAAGCCGTAGATAGCTATTTCCAAACTGACTACATTTGGGATATTGCCAAATACAACAGAAGTGCTCCCGTGGCTTTCTTGCCTTGTTTTAGTCTTGTAAGGCTTGATGATTGTACTGTAACTCAGAAATCAGGACTTAGAGGAAACTTCACGGAAATATTCATTTAAGTACTAAGCATCCTAATAAAAATATACAGCTCAAGAGGTTTGCTTTTGTGTTATGAAATGAAAGGGCTTAGCCATTTTGAAAAACGAAATTTGTTATTTTTCTGTTCATGCCTATTGCTGCTGATACTCTACCATCTCCAAGCTTTTGAACAAGCTTTGACACTTGTCAAGGAGGATCTCCTGGTGTTAGGGATCTCTTTTGCTATCCCAGCAGACAGCATAGACAAGTTCAACTTATAAGTATCTATATAGTCAGCCTTGTCAGCTTTCCAGCAAAACTGTAGCTTTTCTAAGCAAACTGCTCTGCCTTGTTGCAAGGATGTGATTGGGCTGCAGCTGAGCCTTTCACACAGTGGGGTTGTAGCACGTGATGCTGGCCCAGGTTACCACTCCTCTCTTCCTGCAGTGTTCCCTCCGTTGTGCCATTTCAACAGCTTCTGTGACAGTGTGGTCAACCACACTGGAACCACTTCTGCGTAAGCTGCTGCTGCAGGCTGGTGTCGTGGGCTGTTCTCTGCACAGCAAAAACTCCAACACAGAAGTGCTCCCCCTGTGACTCCTGCTGCCCCAGACCAGAGCTGGAGGAGTGAACCGCCATGGTACTGTCGATGAAGCAAGTAGGAGTTGAAAGGCGAGAGCGGAAGGAAATATACGAGCAACGAGAAGGTTGCTGAAAACTTTTGGGGAAGAAAAGCAGGGTAACAGGATAGAAGTAAGAGGAGCAAAAAGCATGCACATACAAGTTGAAAAGCTTGTGTTTTAAAGCAGATTTATCCAGCTTGAGGCACTAACATTGGGAGCCCTACAAACTATGCCCTCTATCAGTTCATACTTATGCTAGAGTAGTCCAGTCACCTTTACTTCTTGTTTTGGTTGGGAGAAGAACCTACTATGATCTGTGCTGGGAATCTGAATACCAAAATTTGACAACAGCTATGTATCATTCTAAGATTTCACTTAAGGGATGAAAGGTTTGAGGGAGCATTCTAACAAAACTAGAACACCAACTGCTCTTGGTAAACTGATGTAAGAAACTTAATCTAGTGATTTTTATTTAAAATATCAAAATTAAACATGGATAACATACTTAAGTGGTGTGTCCCAGTAAAATGTGCCTATCTGCAAGTGTTCATCTATTTTTGGTGAAAACAAAGTTTCACGATCATATTGAATGCTAAGGCAGGAAAACATCCTTGCAGCAGGAGTGATGTTGAATGCAGCTCTTGTAGTAAGCATGTAGGACCCTTTTCTGGCAATAGCTGGGAAATTCAAGTAACAGTGGCTGTTCTATGGACGCAAGAACGAGCTGCTTACACTAACGACAGGCTATGTTCCTCAAAACAAAAACCTAGTTAAAGATGAATTCTTTTAAACGAGAGTGAAAGTAGCTAGCAAACAATTTCTTAGTAAGAATTAGGGGGAAAAAAAAAGGCATGGAGTGCACAGAGTACATTAGTGCTATTATCTCCAACAGGCTTCCTTCTGATCATTTTAGCCTGTATTTAGTATTTTGTCTCCATCAGAAAGATCATGTGGTGTGAAAACACTTGTTAGGCTGCAGCCTCACAGCATATTGGCAGAAAACTGCCTAGGTTAGTTCTGAAGAGGCAGAAGCCACCAGACCATGTTCCCTGGGCAATTCCTGCTACTGCACCTGCAAAAGCTGTGGCACTCGGGTATTTCTCGTAACTTTGAAAGGGAATTGCAGGGATTTGCTGCATATCTCGTCTGCTGTGTGGCCCTGTTGACTCTCCCTGCAGATGGGACCAGTCTCCATAGTACCTGTTCTGCTAATTGTCACTATAAAACACCCTGGGGAATTGCAACTGGATCATGATGGAAATTCTGCATATAGTGCGTCCGTAAGCTTCAGCCTTGCAATTAGTAATGTGCAATTAGTTACGTGCAAGATGACAAAATCAGGTAACATTCTGCGATACAACAGAATGCTATCAGGAGCCTGAGGGGTTTCTTTGCAAACTTGTTCTAATGAGAAAATTTGGGGCATTCTTCCTGGCTCCATTTTGTGCTACTAAGCAGGTGCCTCCTTCTGCTTCACTCCACTCTATGGTACATAGCTTGTTCAGCCATTTCAGAAGCTGTCTTTTTCTGAAACAAAACCTGTCATTATGCTTAGATCAGCATAAAATTTGATAATATTAGAACCCCTGCAAGAAGGGGTTGACACAGGCTGACAGACATCCAGCTATGTATGTATACAGCCTTCCTGCAAGAGAGGAAAGGGAGTTTTAGAAAAGAATGTGTGGAATGGGGAAGGTATTTGCAGTTCACACTTTTTACCCGCAAAATGACCCACTATATGTGCATGCCTAACCAGTGGAATAGATGCTGTTGATTAGATCTTTACCATTTTATGAGCATGACTAGACAAGATGTAATGACACCACTCATTTTGGAATCAGACAAGTGTCTCATCTATGATGGCAGCTTTTGTACTTGATACAGGCACACAAGCAGAACAATGTATTTAATAATAAAACAAGAGAGTCTGAAACTACTACCACTCCCTTTATTTTTCTCTGTGCATCAGCCACACAAGTAATATTCAAGAGAAAATCTATACGGTAGCAGCAGGAAGCATCTGTGGTAGTCCATCATGTTGTGGGTTTGCCAACTGTCACGCTGGAAAGTTCTTTCTGCCCAAGCAGCCAGTGCTGCAACAGAAGAAAAAGAAGCAAAAAAAATGGATACAGATGCAGGCTTTCCTTGTTCAGACATAAGTCCCTGCCCTGCTCTGGGTAAAGCAATGATGAATGCAGATCAAGCTAGGGTTGCCTATGAAGTGGCACAAACGTAATTTGTAATGTTGTCTCTCTTACGTCTTCTCTGAAACTATCCTGAACTGAAGCAGCTGCCACTGCTGCCTAGAAACACCTTGCCTGACTCCTGTCCCACTGGACGGGTAGCTAACCTAAGCGAAGAGCAGAATCAAGTTCTCCTAGTTCTTTCAAACAAACTAACAAAAGTCTAGTTCAGCCCTGCTGAAATAAACTGGTGGCCCAGTCCTTAGATAGGTGCTACAAAGTGGCAGTAGAGGAGGGAGCAGTGCCCAAGCCATCTCTGGAACAGTCATGAGACAGGGAGTCAAGGATCCTTTTAGAGGATGCATGGGTGATGTGGAGCTGGGAGACTTGCATTATGACACTGCCAAACAAATGCATAGAGCACAGTCCTGTGCTAAGCACCTGGAGGCTCTGGTGGGTCAGACCTCACCCTTCAGAAAGCACTTAGCAGAAAAAATTAACATCACGGATCACATGTGATATGTGCACCAGGCTGGAGACCATTCTTGCTCCACTGACTGCGTTCTGTTTTGTTCTCCAACTTTCTGGATATGATGTTTCCCCTCCTTTGCCACTGTAAAAAGAGCTATTAAACTGGAAGGCATAGTGGAGGACCCAGAAGATACTTGGCCCTGACTTCCTGTGGTGATTTTTTAGCAGTTACATACTGCCTTCCTCCTCTTGTAGCTGCAGTTGTTCAAGAACCATTAGGTTCCTTATTTTTCAATAATTGTGCCATGTGTTTTTTCCTCACTTGTCTTTGTAATTACAATTGTTATAATTTGTCTTACTTTGTACCTGACAGTTGTAGACACTGGTTTAAAGCTCTTGCTTTGGTTTTACTGCTATTGGAAGACTGCTGTTGAAAATGTACACTCTAAAGAAACTAATTTTGTGGAGGATTATAGAAAAATCAGAAACAGGATTAACGTCTAACTCATAATTCTCATTTCAGGGCTCCAAGAAATTACCAGTGTGCTTCCAGGGAATACTTAACCCTGAAAATTATGTATAAATAAAATTCAGAGTTATAAGAGTTGTTTTTTTTTTTTAAAGCCACTTGCTAAAATTACCTATAAATGTGCATAATGTAGTTCCACTCGGCCAATTAAATTTTTTTCCTGAAAATTTAAGTGAGGTCTGATATCAAAAGCTCATTTTTCTAGTTAGATTTCTTATTTTAGTTTCCTTGTTCTGGTTTATTCTATCCCCTGGATCATTCTCCTTTAGCTGAAATGTTGCCTTGTAGTACATACCTAAAGAGATACTGTACCAAACTAAGCATCTCCATACAATTCACCAGTTTTCATTGACTCCCCCTTGCAGTTAACATCCACATTATAGCAGATGAATGATCCTGTTATAAGATGTACTAAATGAAAATGCTCTAAATCATTCTATATGGCATCTGCTGAAGCACGAATAAATTTGTACTAACCTTTGCTATGTTGTACTAAATTCTTCCAAACTTGTTTTAGCTCTCACGAGCCCAGTAAGACACATGACTAGCTCTTGATTTTTAAGCACACATTACCACACAATTTGCTGAAGTAATTCAATTCCAATACACTGAATTTTGCAACACGACAGAATTTCAGGTATTGTATGCCAAAGAGACACTATATTACATATCTGTTTAGAAAAAAACCTGCTTTACTTATTTTTAGAAAAGCTAGATGCAAGTGCATTGAAATAAAAGTGTATTTACCAACATACCCAAGTTACTGGTAACACAGGAACCTTACTGGTATTGATCATCCATTAAAACATTAGGGAAAAAAAAGGAAGATGTTCTTTATATTTGGAATTGCATGTGTGCATTCATCCACATAGTGATGCTATGATATAAAACACCATAATAGGATTATCCCAGAAAATTTTTTAGTGAAACCTCTTAAATTATCTGAAAACAATCAGTGACTGCAAACTTTCTGGGATTCAAATAATGCACAGACATTATAGAGGGCAAGAGTTACAGTCTGACATTCAAGGTAACACTAAGAGAGACTTACATGCAGCTCAGCACATGCTGCATATTACTCTGTCAGTGCTTTTATTGTGCTGCTTGGGTACTAAGGGAGGAACATTAAGGGATTTAATCCCCATAGTCATTACAAAGATATGTATCTTTTACACTATAGCATCTAATTAAAAGGAACAAACAAAAAAGACTTTTGAATAACACATCCTCTTTTATACAAATTCTAATGACTTTAAGTTCTTTGGCAGAGTAATTGTCACTCTCAGTTTCTAATCCAGATGGTTATTTGTTTTAAAGTGCTGGTTTTGAACTATGCGGCTTTCTTTCACACATGTTTCCCTTCAGGCATCAGTAATAAGAGATAAATTCTCTTATCTATCCTTCAGTATAAATACAATCCCTACACTGAACAAAGAAAAATCTCAAACATCTATCAGCTTCAACAGCCTACTCATCATTTTTGTGCTCCTCCTCTGGACCTGCTCCAACAGGTCCATGTCCTTCTTATGTTGGGTGTCCTAGAGCTGGACACAGCACTCCAGGAGGAGTCTCACGGGAGCAGAGCAGAGGGGGAGAGTCACCCTGCTTAAAACAAGGGGTCATGTTACTTTTGATGCAGCCCAGGATACTTTTGGCTCTCTGGGCTGGGACTGCACATTGTGTCGCTGTTGCAACATGGACGGCAAAGAAGAACGAAGGTCCAAGTTGGAGACAAGGTTGAGAAAAAGTGAATTATTTATTTAATTACAGGTGGGATTTATATAACCCTCGCATTGGTATATGGCAAAAGATCATTGGTCTCTGGTCCAAACACCTCTCCAAGCAATTGGCTGGACTTCACAACACCTATTTTCAAACTGTTTTCTGCTTAGTTTCATGACAGCTCTACATACAAACAACACGTGCATGGTGTTTAGAAAAACATCTTGCTTGTTCACGTGAGAACCAACAACTTTCTCACAGAATACTTGCAAAATGCTGGATTTTTCCCTGCCAGCAGCTTTTCAGCATCCACACATTGCTGGGTGATGTCCAGGTTTTCATCCATGGGAATTCCCAGTACCTTCTCCACTGCCTTCAATCCATTCATCCTTCAGTCTATATGGATACTGGGCATTGCCTCAAGCCAGGTGTAGGACTTTGTACTTCATATTATTAAACTTCATGATGTTTGTACATGCTAACTCCTCAAGCCTGTCAAGGTCCTCTGCATGGCATCCCTTCCCCTATATTAATTGAATCGCTCAGCTTGGTGTCACCCACAAACTTCCTGAAGGTGCACTTAATCCCACTATCTATGTCATTAATAAAGATATTAAATACTATAGGCCTCAAAAGAGACCCTTGCGGGGGATACCACTCAGCACTGGTAGCTCTTTGGTTGCAGTCATACAATTCCTTGCCATCTAATAGTCCAGCCATCTAATCCACATCGATTTAGAGGCAAAAGCATTGGGAAGGACAGTATTAAAGGCTTTACAGAAGTTCAGTGACATCACTTACCTTTCCTTTGTCCTCTGATGCAGTCACTCCATCATAGGTGGGCACTAGATTACTCATGCATGATTTGCTCTTGGTGGAGCCATGTTAGCCATCTCTAATCACCTTCATACAATCACCTCTCAGACGCTTTGACACAACTTCCCGGGGGACCTGCTCCATGATCCTGTCGGGCAC
The DNA here is from genome assembly GCA_013398015.1 of Oreocharis arfaki. Classification (NCBI taxonomy): domain Eukaryota; kingdom Metazoa; phylum Chordata; class Aves; order Passeriformes; family Paramythiidae; genus Oreocharis; species Oreocharis arfaki. The sequence continues at coordinate 191,445 of VZRR01013614.1, read as the reverse complement.
AAAGGTGAGGCTGACTGGTCAGCAGTTCCCAGGGTCTGGATGGGATAATCCCTTTCCTCCAGTGCCTGAGATAGTTACAGGTAGTCAGTGTCACTCCAGTCACCAAATGGTAGTCAGCCTGATTCGCGTGACTCTTCAAATATGATGGAGACATGGCTCAGCAATTACACCTGCCAATTCCCTAGAACCCCAGGATTTTTCTTTGACTAAAAGTAACATCATATGTATTCCAAATCGTCCTTGTATTTCAAATCCTTATGTACCTACTTGATATTCTTTTCTTTTCCATTTTCTTGCTGCTGCTGGCAAACAGACTTTAATGGGATTTTGATATGAAAATTTCAACAGAAGCAAAAAACCAACACTACTCCACAAGCTATTTTATAGGTTTAATTTTTTTTTTTTTATAACCATTTTGACAGAGGAGAAAAACATGTAGGATCAAAGGTTGGAAAGATGCCTGTGGCATAAGGTATAATGGTTCTACAACAGCAAGACAGCCTGCAATTAAATCTTTGTGCCCTTGAACTATGTTCTCTTCCTGCATGTAGGTGGATGAATACCCAACATCACGCTGGCAAAGCAGATCTCACACTTCCCTCTAGTGACAGAGTACGACCTCCTGCCAACAGCCCAAGGGCCAGAGGCCTCTTGGCAGCCTGGACAGCTCTGCTGCTAACACAGCTGCTCCCAATGGGATCCCACATAATTACAGTTGGGGCTCTTAGTTTTATTTTGAAGTAGGATTAACACTAAGTTAAAATACCTCATTTAAGACATGAAAGAATTTTTGGTGGGCTAGTGTATTACTAATGTATTTGCTCTTCGTGCTCATGTATTGTTTTACATCAATTATTATGAAATCATATGTGATCAATGTAACTAATGTGTGCATCGTAGCATACATGCACTGAGTTTATCAAGTTTGTCCATGTGTCCTTGAATTCTACACATCCTTTTACTAATTCTTTTCCTTCAATGACCATGCAGTTGGCACAAGCCTGGAATTACCATCTTAAAGTGTTCTTCTTTAGACACAATTTTTGTTCGGACATATACTACCTTAACACAGTGCCTGAGGAAATAAAACCTCCATAGCCGCTGAAACAGCAGCCTGCTGACACATGATGCTTGGAACATATTTTCTGAGGCACCATTTATCATTGTCATCACAGTGCACAACAACTTATTACAGTAAATTGCTCTTGCATATCACAACCTTAAAAAGACAATGCCAACTCATAATTGTATTATTAGGAGTTACAATAATCTTAAAATAATTTTAAAAATAAAATCCATACATACTAATGAGGGAACATAATCATCATAAAAACTATTACCAGCCAGCTTTATAACTACAGCCACTATAGCTAATTACATGTCTGCAGTAAAGGAATACTTTGCTTCCTATGAGCATTTGGGAGCCCTCAAAGCACTCTCGGGTGAGGAGAAACTGCAAGGAACAGAGTAACTTTGTAAGCCCTACAATTTGAGAAACACTCATCTATCAATTTGTAGAAAGAGAGATGCCACCCTCCTTCTCTCCAAAATCACAGTCCTTCCTTTGCTTTATACCTATCACCTGGAAATTTATAATCCAGGAATTCTGTGGGCAGCTACAGATTCCAGTTTATTGCTAGCATCCCAAAATTAGTAAAATATACTGAGCTGCTGGAAGCATAGCAGCTCTAAAGAAGGCAAAAGGAAAAGGATTCAGTAGGACTGGGAATTGCCATTCAGCTCAGTTTCTAAAAAAACCAACATGTTTCTGACCACTGGGTTTCAAGGAGCTTCCAGAACAGATCCAAACCTGAAAAGACAAGGTACAAGAAATACCGAAATACCGCAGCACACAATTAAAGCAGCACCTCGGGTACTTTCTCTCATTCAGAAGACGAGAAGACACAGAATAAATTAGGATCACACAAAGTTTGGTACTAACCCAGAGGGATAGAATCTAAATGTAGTTTCCCTGAGGAGAGAAATCATTCACAGCGGATAAAACCTGGGAGAAAGAGGATAGTTGCAAAAAAGGTTGAGAAAGGCTGGAAGACTTTAAATGTGGTGAAGAGGTCAGTTTAAGTTTAACTAGTTAACTTACTGTTCCTGCAGCGGGGTAGAGTGCAGAACATTTAAGTCTTATCATTACCAACTTTTTTTAATGATACATTTTACTTTGTGATCTAAATCACGGGGACTGAAATGAAAGGATGGGAGGGTGAGCTGTGTAGAAGAGAAAAAAAACCCAAAACCAAAACCAAACCTCCACCAACAAGATAAACCAAAACCAAATAATGGCAAAAAACCTGTAGCTTTTGCTAGGTCCAAGTAAAAGTCAACGTGTCTTGTCCCACAAAGGGTTTCATATTGTGAAGTCAAAATGGCAAATTATCAGCCTACATAACCTCAATGCAAGGAGTACTAGTAGATTTTAATGGAAACTGCCTTATATACTTGTGATAATCCTACTTTTTTCACCACTTGCAGAATTACTATTTTAAATGTGCATTTCATGGTTAAACACAATTTATTTGGAACTGTCCTGTAAGTGACAGTTCTTATATGTTGGCCTAATTACTGACCTGATTCTGTAGATGTAAAAGTTTAATGTCAGAACAACCAGTAAAAGGCAGACTGGATTTAAAAAAGAAAAAAAGGTAATTGCAGTATGAGTTACTTCTTCAGGAACACTCGCATATCGAATGACAGCTTTGCCACCACAGCCCTTCTTTTTGCTAATTGCTGTCAACCGTGTTTTTACTAGCACAGCTATGGGAGCAGTACTTTTCCGGTGAGGTTGGTTGCCTCACCTAGCTTTCCACGAAGCTGCACGAACATTCACAGCACTATTAACACCAACGTTGCAGCGTGAGGGTTTTCTTAATTTTTGTTTAAGGTAGGTGTAGTTTTTCACAGCATTTAAGGTCTGTTAAAAGACCACTCTGTATGATACAAACGTGTGTGCCAACTTACAAATCTAGAAGATCTTACCAAAATATGAAACAACTGAAGGAAAAAAAAAAAAAAGACAAGAGACCAAACCACCTAAGGTGGCTTAATACAAAATCAGTCTGAGATTTTAAACGCAGCTATCCTGCATGAATTTATAAGTCCCAAAATCGAGGTAACATGGGCCAGAGCTTCCGCTAGTCGAGCGTTCCACCTATGCCTGCGGCGCACCGCAAGCTCCAACACCCGCCGAACCGCGCCCCCGCTGAGAGCTCAGCCCTCCGCAACCACTAAACAGGCATGTCCCGACCACCGGCCAAACACGGCGGGTTTGTGGGGAAGCCGCCCCGCTCCAGCCCCGCCGAGCCGGGGCACGCGGGGGCGCTGCGGCTTTAAGAACGATCCGCGCACCCGGCGCGCGCTGCGGCCCCGCCCCGGCCCGCGCAGCGCGGCCGCGCATGGGCGGATGGGGAGCCGNGCCGCGGCCGGCGGGTATCGCCCGGCGCCGAGGGCTGCCCGGCCGCAGCCGCCGCCCCCGCTGGTGGAAGCGCTCTGGACGCCGGAACCGGCGGCTCCCGCCGCGCGCGGGGCGTTAGCGGCCCCTGAGGGGCGGGGGAGGGCGAGCGGGGCCGCCCCCGCCCGCAGCCTGATGGTGCGCACCCTCTCCCCAGGAGGACCCCGTCCTGATCCGGTCCTTCCGCGGCCACACGGCGGCGGTGACGGGCGTCGCCTTCAACGCGGACACAGCGGGGCTGGGTAAGTGCGGGGCCGGGCGCCGTTTGCTTTCCGGGCGGGGCGGTCTGCTCCCTCCTCCCTCTTTCCCTCCCTGGAGCCGCCGGGCGGTTCCGGGCGCAGGTCCGGGAGCGGAGGCGGGGCGGGCTCCTTCGCCTTCGGGCCGCCTGAGGAGTCTCTGCCCCTTTCTTAAACGACAACTTTTTGAGCAAACCACAAGGCGGGAGGAGGGGTTTGTCCCGCGGAGAGAGAGGAGGAGGAGGAGGAAGTAAGTGAGGGGAGGGCCGAGGCCGGAGGGGCAGGGGGCTGCTCCGTGCCTCCGCTGCCGCCCCCTGGAATCTACCGGGCCCGCCACGGAGCTGCCAACTCTGCCGGCGGCCCGAGCCCGAGGCTGGGGGTGCCTGCAGCTCCCTCCGCCCTGGGATCGCGGGGAGAGCCGGCAGGAGTTCACGGAGCCCCTCTCTGCTAGGAGCCGCTTTTAACTACCCACGATGAGGATCCGTCTGGCGAGAAGATGGACGTGGGTCCGCAAAAGCTGCGTGTTCCTCGGCTTCTTGATGATCGCTTACTTTGTGGTCGAGCTGTCGGTTTCTTCCTTCGGTGCCTCCCTCGCCGGCGAGAGCATCGCTAAAGGGAAATGGGAGAGGCGCTTTTCTGACAGAGCAGAAGAAGCCGTCGATTTGGCTCGTCCAGTTTATGACAAACCCCCGCCTGATCCTTATGCCCCAGGAGAATGGGGTAAACCCTCTCGCCCGCAGCTGAGTCCTGAGGAAAAGAAACAGGAAGAAGAGCTGATTGAGAAGTACGCAATAAATATTTATTTAAGTGATAAAATTTCTCTCCACCGGCACATTGAAGATAATCGACTGAGTGGTTGTAAAACTAAATCTTACAACTACAGAAGACTGCCCACAACATCTGTTATAATTGCTTTCTACAATGAAGCCTGGTCAACACTGCTGCGGACGATACATAGTGTTCTTGAAACATCACCTTCAGTGCTTCTGAAAGAAATTATACTGGTGGATGACCTGAGTGATAAAGTGTATTTGAAGGCTGAACTCGAAAAATACATAAGCAGTCTGAAAAGAGTTCGCTTGATAAGAACCAACAAACGAGAAGGATTGGTTCGTGCACGCTTGATTGGCGCTACCTTTGCTACCGGTGATGTTCTCACATTCCTAGATTGTCACTGTGAGTGTGTTTCTGGCTGGCTGGAACCACTGCTTGAGAGGATTGCTGAGAATGAGACTGTTATTGTTTGTCCTGTCATTGACACCATTGACTGGAAAACATTTGAATACTACATGCAAACGGCAGAGCCCATGATTGGGGGGTTTGACTGGCGGCTGACATTCCAGTGGCACTCAGTGCCTAAACACGAACGTCTCAGGCGCAAATCTGAAACCGACCCAATCAGATCCCCAACTATGGCTGGTGGCTTGTTTGCTGTCAGCAAGAAGTATTTTGAGTACCTGGGAACCTATGATACAGGAATGGATGTTTGGGGAGGGGAGAACTTAGAATTATCATTTAGGGTTTGGCAGTGTGGAGGCATGTTAGAAATTCATCCGTGCTCCCATGTGGGCCATGTGTTTCCAAAGCGTGCACCCTATGCGAGACCAAATTTCCTTCAGAACACTGCACGTGCTGCTGAGGTGTGGATGGATGAGTTCAAAGATCACTTTTACAACAGAAATCCTTCAGCAAGGAAAGAAAACTATGGAGATATTTCTGAAAGAAAGATACTTAGAGAGCGTTTGAAATGCAAGAGTTTTCACTGGTATTTAAAAAATGTATTTGCTGAGTTGCATGTACCAGAAGATCGTCCTGGCTGGCACGGTGCTATCCGCAGCACAGGAATACCTTCAGAGTGCCTTGACTATGTCTTACAAGAACATAATCCTACTGGGTCTCACCTTTCCCTCTTTGGCTGTCATGGTCAGGGAGGCAACCAATTTTTTGAATATACATCAAATCAGGAGATTAGATTTAACTCTGTAACTGAGCTATGTGCTGAAGTCCCTGAGCGTGAAGACTTCATAGGTATGAGGAGCTGCCCAAAAGATGGATCTCCTATCCCAGAAATTATTATCTGGCACTTCAAAGAAGATGGGACTATTTATCATCCTCATTCGGGGAAGTGCCTTACTGCTTATCGTACGACTGAGGGGCATGCTGATGTGCAAATGAGAACTTGTAATGCTGGAGATAAAAATCAGATCTGGAAATTTGAGAAATAATCACTGCTGGTAGTATGAATCGAATGGACTGTAATCTCCAAGCTTTTTACACGTGTGAGCAGATAGCAGTGTTTGATTGAATACCTTGGAATGTTTTCACATATGTCTGTAGTGGTGTAGAAACTGTCTACTGTGATGAACTGTATGGAAAGCAAAAGTAAATAGTGGGGTTCGGTTTCTAAAACATGGATTAGAACGTCTAATGCCTTTTATTTTTGTAAAATTTTGATAGATTATTACTTTTCTCTGTCTTGATTATGGTAAAACAAAGCCTTCTGAGTGGGCTGAGGAGGCATTTTTTCATCTTAAAATTATGCAATAATCCTGCAAGATAATGTTACATGTAAACAAAGAATTTTTACTTACAGAAGTGAAAGTTAAGGTTCTTGCAGTGGTATTAGCTGACCTATGGTGCAGATACATTATAAAATATGTATCTAAAACCCTTAGTAATGCTACAGTAGCATGTGATTGAATGGATATTGATGTGGAAAGCTGAATCTAAGTCTGCATTTTTCTGGGGATGTACATGCTGTTAAGGGTACTATATTATATAGAAGAACAAGAAGTTTATTTACTAGAAGGGCTTTGGCACTGCTTCGCGGTCTTGTACTATTGTGAAAATCTTACCCCAGGGGGTTAGTCAGGAGCTCTCATGCATTTAGAGGAGAGTGTGGTAGCAGTGGAACCAAGGACATGCTGGTGATATCACAAATGGAAGAAATAGAGATGGCTATGAGTAAGAATTCTGTTTAAAGGTAATGGAGGAGGAAAGGAACCACAAAATTGCATTAGCTGTTGCTGTTTCTTAGCTGTATATTTTATGTATACATTGCCTCTGTGTAAGCTTTTCCATGTTCTGCCCCACATCCTAGGGACACAAAAATTATGTAATCTACACCATGTTTGGGTTTTCTGTTGTTTGTTTCTTGTGGCTTTTTTTTTCATTTGGTCTGTCATCAGGGTAGAGGAAGGTAACACAGAGGAAAACACATTTGGGCTGTTTTATTTTGCCTTTTTGTTTTGGCAACAGCTGGCATGGGTCCGCCTTAGGTAGATTTTTGAAATAATACAGGATAAGCTGCCTCTTTCTAGTCACAACAGTACCACAGGAGACCTTGGGTGAGGCTGGGAAACTGAAGCTCCTGACATGAGGGGAGTTGAAAAGGCAAAGGGCAGCTTGGAGGAAACCAAGATTTGTTGGTAAGGTGGTTCACAGAATTACTTATTTAGACTTTATTCCGTTATGCTGAGTTTTGAAGAATACTGATTCCTGAATCATGTCACTAATCTGTTTTGATTGTGATTATAGATGGTAGATGTGATAGATATATTGTGTACTTAAAAAAAAATCTTGTGTTACTATCTGTATTTTAGCTTCATATGATTTTAGTTGAACACTTTTTCTTAAATGTTTTGGGCATTCCAGCTTTTTTGATTACTTTCACTGAAGTGATAAATGTTCTTCCATAGCCACAGTGTAGTAAGTCTTGACATGGGGCTGGTAGGTAGAAACTTAAGCTAGTGAGCAATAGGAATCTGGATGCAGTAGATGTGCATTTGCTACAGGTGTTAGTAGGTAGAAGGGTTAAAAAGGGACATGTGAGACCTGATGTAGTTGAAGTTTTGCCAAAAATAAAGTAAGAGTAAGTTAGAACATATTCTTAAGTCTTAGTGGCTTGAAAGCTTTGAGAGGTTTGGGTGGAAGCAGGCTAAGATAGAAGATGAACAGAAGAAGAAAATTTAGAGCTTGGCATGCAGCACTGAATCATGCTAAAAATGCTTGCCACTGTGTGGCATGGGTTCTTTTAAGTCTTTAATTTATTTTTAGGTAGTTACTTGCAACTTGATTTTTTTTCCCCCTTTTTTATCTTCCTTTTTTCCCCTAAGTTGTTTTTTTGTTTTTGGTTTTTTGTTTGTTAAAGCAAAAAAAAAAAAAAAAGGGAACTTTTTACTACATAAGGGAAACATTCCTGAAAAATTCCATTCCACTTTGCAGCAGGAATTCTTTTGTGGACCTTCAAGTTATGAACCATTTATCAAATTTTAAAAGGCAACCAGTCATTAGGTACTGGGGCAATAAATTATATAAAGTATGTGCTTTTCTGAAAAGCTTGCTGTAGGCTTTTACATTCAATAGAGATGACAGGAAAAAGGCCTAGGTTTTCCTATATGGCAGATCATAAATAGTATGTGCAATGCATGTTTCTTCAGATGAAAGTAATTAAATGGTGTGAATATAGACTATGCAACTTTTATGCAGTTAATTTTTTAGCGCTTGGCAAAAACTGCTTTTCTTATGAAGAATTACCTTCAAGTTAAACCTGACATTCAAAGTGTTCCTTATCTATTTAAGCAATAATTATAAGTGAATCTGCCTCTTAGTGTGAAAAGTTATTCTCTCCCTATGTGTCTGAACCCTTCCTCCTCCCCATGGCTTCCCTTTCTATTTTTGGAGTTATTTATAAACAAACTGAGGAGAACAAAAAAACCACATAACCTGTCCCTAAAATAAAAAATTAAAATCTTCCCAATGGGAATAAAAAATGTGAATAAAATGAGGAGGGACTAGAGAAAAAGAGAGAAAGAAAGAAGGAAAAAACAAACAGACAACACCTTGGCATTTCAATACTCCTATCCAATTATTTTTCAGTACATACAGATTTCTGGAAAATCTGAAACTGAATGGTTTTCTATTCTGTTAAGACTTTGAAGATTTGGTGAACACTTGTATATATTTTAAACTACTGATTCTAAGTGACTTAAAAGAAATTGAATGTAAACTTAACACTGAATAAATGTGGAGGGCTTTGGGATTTCTTTTGAAAAAATAAAATCCAGAAAATTAAATGTTGGCTAGTGTCCTGACTCTTCTCAGTTGTTTTGCTGTTGTGTACATGCATACAGAATGCCACAAAAACTGCCATGAACTTGAACTTATGGGAGTGGATAAAAGTTCTTCAAATTTTATCCACTGTGCTTAGAATTGGCTTTCTTGACAGAGGTTCGATTAATAATTATTTTTCTCCAAGTAGGAAATCTTGCAATTCATTGCAAAAAGTGTTTGTATTGTGATGTTGCACCTTATCATTGAGAGCTGCAGGGTTCCTCTGCAGTGTGGGGGCTTGTTGGCAGTGGTGGGGTTTGAATGTTCACACTCCCATCATGTGCACTGTATTCCATGTGCCTTGCAATTCGTGCATTGAGTGATTAATTATATTGGAGATGCTTCAGTATTTTGAGAGATGTACATCGCACTGCTAGAGCCTGTCTGAGTTTGTCTCTTCTGATCTTTGCCCAACTTTCTTAGTCACCACTTTGTTATTGTGGGAAATGAGTGAAATGGTAGTTCCATATTACAGCAACTTGTGTTCATATATTTGTGTGTGTACATATGAAAATGTGTACCAGCAATAGTCAAAATTCATAAACGGAACTTGGTTTCATTGCAAATACCATAAAATCTTTTTCATGGCATGTATGAAGCTCAAGTATCTGTTTACACACCACTTTGCTGTAGATCTCTCAACTTGGCCTTTGCATAAGGCCAAGTCTTTATTCTTTGGTGCTCAGTTCTGTAATGACTCATCAGCAGAAAAGCAAATTACCCAGTGATGTATCTGCTATACATGGGTATGTACAGAAGCATTGATGTTTAAAACAAGAAAAAGCACTCAGATTATAAACTGAAGTAAGTTGTGTGTTGGAGTCAGCTCAGTGTGAATTTTCAGCTTTCTACATTTTAGTTACATTTTTGCAGTTGATCAAATGTTTTCATAGCAAGGACAAATTGTCTTTTCACCTCTAAACATGGTTCTGGTTATGTCATGTATTCTCTGAGGAGCAACAGGCCTGTTTGTGCTGTCCTAAAAAATTCTTCTGGACCTTCTGTGCTGGTTTTTTTTTTTTTCTGATCCGATAATTTAGCCTTGGAGGTCTGTCATGGACTGTTTACCGGTCATCTGGTAATTGAAAGTCCAACTGCAGTGTGCTGGTATACTTAGTAAGTGCTGTCAGAATGCATCATCTGTGTCTGGTCTGCATTCCTGTAGAATCTCATGTGTAGTCCATCCTGGAAGGTTCTTGCTCCCCTTCTTTTGAAGGAGAGGATGGAGAGACCTTGAGGGGATAAAAGTGCATGAAGGATTAAGAAATAATCCTTAAAGTACTGTGCTAGAGTAAACTGAAGAAGAAGCATTGTTATAAAGTAGGCAAAAGCCCTTAGAATGGAATAAAAAGAAATAGTGAAGTTTACTTGATAATAGTACACTGTCATGAACACAGCTGTTTTTAAGATTAGTATTTCTGGCAACACAGTTACCCTATGACTTCTTGTATTTTCTGCTTGTGGTTTGCCAAGGTAAAGCAGTTACTATTACAGTGAAATGCTTGGATGTTAGCCTTATGCACCAAAATTGTTTTCAGCTTTCTTGAAGAGGGAATAGCTTGGCTTAACTGAGCGTCATTAATGGTAAAGGATAAGGGCCAAAGGTCAATATAGATGCAAAATTTCTGCTTAGAGTCTCTTTTTCTGTTTTTTGTCTTTCCTATGCTGTTCAAACATAGAGTTACATCAGTCTGTGTGCCTTAGGAAAATATTTCTACAATGAGTCTGTCAGTTCCTCACCCTTTCCTGTGCAAGTCCTGAATTTCTTCCCTCCATCACCCCTAAGGGTGGTTGTTGGTGGGCTGGAACCACAGCAATGGAGATGGAAATAGTCTTTGTGTGTCAAGGTCATGGGCTGGTAGCTTCAAGGGAGGATGGAGAGAGGATGCTGTGGAGCGTAGGCAGCAGGGAGTCCAGAGGGAAAACAAGGAAGATGGTCATGGATGTCACACAGAAAGGAGAACTTCAGGTCACTGCTTGTGTCTCATTTACCGTGGGATGGCCTATCTCTGAGAGAGCAAGCTACAATAAACCAGGCTTTGAGCGTATTGTGCTGTCATCTTTCAAAGAATATTTCCCTCAGTTTTTAGAACTGAAAGCAAAGACAGCTGGTACTGCACAGCCTTCATGCAGTTCGTAAGATACTACAGGTATTTGGTAGTTCATCAGTGATTTGTTTTAGAAACCATCAGTCTTGTCCGTTTCACATTTCCAGCCTGATGCTTTCAAATTATATTTTAGCTTATGTTTCACTTGTTCCTTTTAGTTTTACTCCACTGTAGGTCACACTTTTCAGAATCAAAAGGAAAAAGGAATTCTTTCAAGTACAATTAGAAAGAGCCTGCTGTAAAATAGGTTTTTGAAAAGTTGAAGTGGAGGGAAAATATCCTGTATTTCTTTGTCAAATATAGACCTATTAATATGGGCATAGGAATAGTCTGGTCTCACATCTTTTAGCAGAAGCTAGTCTTTTGGGGAAAAAAAATCTTTGTATCAAATTCATAAAGGGAATTTAGTAGTTAATATTTAATATTCTAATATGCTAATATTTTGTTTGAGCCTTGCCTTGATCTGTTATAATAAGGAAACTCAATTTCTTTGTGCTATGTTGGTGCTTGAAAGAGACTGAGAAGAGGAAAGCCATCCTCTTCATGTACTCTTCCAACTTCCAGAAGGCCCCTGTTCTTCTTCTCCCTCCTTTTCTATAGGAGGGTTAGGAATTTGACAACTGAGGGAGTGTGAATACCTTGTTTTTATTTATGTCTGCATACTAGCATTTAGCAGAGATGAAGATGATAGAGATGTAGGAATATCACACATATCAGTTTAATTCAACTGCTTATTGTCTTTGCTTCTTATAGGTTCCTGAAAATGATCACGCTCTGGTAAAAGTTAGGTTTGCCTTTTTGAGTGTAGATGGTATAGTTCACCTGTAAAGTGACCGCAAAAAACCCACCCTCAAACATGCTCTTTCTATTTTCAGGCTGACAGCTTTATGTTCTCTTTTGTAGTAGACAAATGTTAGTATTATAAAGTTGGTTCTTAAATAGGATTATATAATTACCATATATCGGTATCTTCACTCAAGTGTAGATATCTGAAGTGTTAGAAATCATGTCTTGAGTTTAAGTTGGCTTGTTTTTTCGGAGTGTAACACTTGATGCTTGAAACAAATTCCATCTCAGAGATCAAAATGAGATTACTGGAGAATTTGTTCATAGGATTTGATAAAACCACATCTGGATTCATACTTACTGATGTGCGTGATGTTCGGCTTTGAATTTTTTGCTCTATATCTTCAAAGTACTTGTAAGCCAGTTGGCTTAGTATGTGAGAGAGCTACCTATTAAAAATTATCCTTTACTCCTCCCAGTCCTGTGACATCCCTCCAAAAGCCTGGTGTTGGTATTACTTGCTACCAGGCTTCTGCTCAGGCCAAGTAGCCGTTAAACCTAGTAACTCCTCCCTCCTCATAATACCCATTAAGTTCTCTGATGAATCCAAATCCATAGTCATTAGCTCTGACTTTTATGAGCAGATTCCTAATATCTTTTACTTCTTGCCAGCTACCTGCTCTGTGGATAGGTTTCTTATGTTGTGGAAGCTGAAGAATCAGTGCAGAGCTTACAGATTTGCAGGCCATGCGGAAGGAGTGACCAGTGTGGAGTTCTCACCAGATGGGCAGGTGCTGGCTTCAGCTTCTCAAGATCACACTGTCAGGCTATGGATTCCTTGCGTGTGAGTATAACTGGGCAATGCTGGATATGTGTTTTGTTATTGTGCAATGTGAATATTGGAGGCTTTACTCAAGTTTCTTCTTCCTTCCCACATGCTTGGGCTTTGACAGATACAGAGATTGGGGAGCACAAGCAACACAGTTCTTTTGTATTACTTTGTTCTTTTCTGAAGAATCTGTAATTTCAAAAGAAAAATATAGTAATTCGGAGGTCACAATTTCATGTGTGTAGAACTATGCTTTGTAATTTTTCTCTGGCTTAAAGATTATATATTAGTAATTACTGCATGGCTGCACTTCATTTGGGGGAGACAAGTGATGATGCAAACAAAAAAAAATTTTTTTTGAAAAAAAGTATTTTTAATTGACTTGCCTTATTAGGCTGTTCTTGAGTAGTAGTGATTATAAGTTATTCAAAGTCTGATGTTACTTGAACTTTCAAGCATTTTGTAGATTACTATAAAAAAAATATAAATTTTCTTTCAAATACCGATGCTACCATTGGGACTAAGGCTAATGCTTCTACTTAATTGCACTGTTCTCTAAAACTGGTCACGTTAAACTCAACTTAATGTTGAGGATTGTTATTCTAATAATATTTAAGTAATTAAAAAGTAATGGTGACATTATAATTTGGCCTCTGTATGCTTCTTTTTCATTTGGGAAAGATTCTAAATATGCTAACATTGAGTTTTATGGGAATTTAAACTGTTTACGTTTAATATAATTGTGGTTTGTGACTTGGTATTTGGGGTTTTGTTTCATTTTCTTTGCACCCCCCCCCCTCAGTCATGGAGAATCATCAGTACTGAAAGGTCATACAGCATCTGTTCGGAGTGTGAGCTTCTCCCATGATGGCTACTCTGTAGTTTCAGCATCCAACGATAAATCAATAAAAATATGGAGTGTTTGCTATCAGCGCCTTTTGTTTACCCTATTCCAACACACTCGTTGGGTGCGCTGTGCCAGGTAAGTGTTGTTTTTATTCTCTTGGTAAAGTAGAATTCCTAACAAAGGGGATTTTATATCCCCGGGTAGAACTAAGAAGAAAAGTCTGTGATTGATAAATTATGATCTCTCACCAATAATTAAATTTTAATAAATGAATCTTATGCACACAAGTTTTGTATATATCTCCTAGCTGAAGTATGAAAGCCTGCTTTGTGTTAATATGTGTACGTACTGAATCAGTTGCTGTGTGTTCATTCTAATACATAGAAGACAAATGGGTTCTTCTGAGTTTATTTTTGGTCAGTATCCTGTCTTTCCCCAGTTTTGTTTGGTTATTTGTTGTATTACCTTATTTCCCAGCATTTTCCCAGATTTATCTTGCATTTGTAGGGGTTTTCCTAACTATTCTTGGAATAGTAGTGGCATAAAAGAATGGTCATGAATCCAGATGAGTTAAGCTTACATAATTGGAAAAGGTAAAATAAATGGCCTTCGGCCTGCAAGTTAGGATTCATACTCTTTAAAGACAGGATAGCTCTTCAAAGAGAAGAAAAGATTGTTTGCTGATTTTTTTTTTAAAATTTTTCCTTTCCTCCATATTAATGGAAAATGTGCATCTAAGAGAGGCCTGATATAAACGTCTGAGAGAAATTTAACACTGGTGAACTGCAGAGCCCTACAAAGACACTAAGTGTCTGATTGTTGAAAAGAAAAAGCTCTAGGAAATCACATGTGAAGGTTCTTGAACAGTTTTCTAATGTTGTTGTGCAGTTGCTCAGTAAGTGAAGTAATAATGCTTGAGGAAGTTATAGACAAGTCAATTTTCTTGTTTAAAAACCTAGTTTGCTAGTCTGGGAATAATTGTGAATGCTTTGCCTGCTATTAGTAAGTCTAGAGAGAACTCAGAATACAAATATAGGTTAAGATTGAACGCAAGATTCTACTGTCCTCTTTGTCTTTTTACCTGTAGTTTTCTATAATATCTGAATATGTTATCTGAAATGACATCCTTAGGTTGCTGGTATCTTCTCCCTCAGCTCCTTCTCTTTCTCTTGCTTGGTTTTTAATTTTAGTTGATTGTCAAATGGGGCAGAGTGGAATAGGGGGAGGAGATTTTCTTTTCAATTTTATTAGTCCATGAGAAATACTAGAAGTTCAAATGTCCTTTAAATGCTATGCATCCTTATTTCAAACAGGCTCTCTTGGTACTGATGTTTTGCTACTTATGTCTCTAATGCTAATCTAGGCAGTATCAGTTGTTTAGTAATGTATACAATTGCGTGTTCCAGATTTTCACCTGATGGAAGAATAATAGTATCTTGTGGTGAGGACAACTCTGTTAACATCTGGGATACAAGAAGTAAAACCTGTGTTAATAGCTTCTCAGATTATGAAGGGTAAGTTTTAATAGAAGAAAAGGAGAAATTTGATAGTGTAATTTTAATTACATTAATTTGATGTTCTGTGGTATTAACATCTGCATGTGTTAAATCTGAAAACAGATCGAAATTCTACCACCTATGTCAAGTAAAATAATTCATATAATGTTTTTCTAAAGAAGTTAACTGGCTCCACTTATCCGGCTGTTTTCTAGCAATCAAGGGGTAATTCAAACAGAAGTGAGGTTATTCTTGGATTTGGAATGTTTCCATGTTTTCCCTCAATTTTGATAATGCTATTTGGTATTGAATGCTTCAACAAGAAGAAAGCTTGAAGACTTTTCCACTGGTTGATTAAAACAATATTTTGTTACCTTCAGTGATCTGCCTTAGTTTTCTTAAACATCTTGGATCCAGAGTTTTAGTTAACAAGTCAGTGGAATATTTATCTTGTATATGTGCTTTGCTGATTTCATGGCTGCCTTCATCCTTTTTTGAGTCCTGAATGTTGTTATAGCTAGATACTTGGTTCTTAGACAAAATTATTTTACTTGTTGCTTACAAGCTCTTTGTAGCACTGTCTTCTAGGAACTTTGTACTCTAGCACAAATTCTGAAGGTTTGACTTGGATCAATTATACTATATTTTCAACAAAAGTGAGATTATGAGTTATCATGCGCATCTTGTTTTCTTATGCTTATTTCAGTTACTTGAAATGCCTTATTTGAGTTTCCATACATGTGGATTCCACACAAGTTTGTGGCAGCTCAGTGTTAATATTGTGGGCTTCATATATGTATATACACCCCTAAATATTTCCGTGGAAACACATTACAAATCAGTTTTCATTAATCGTATTTAGATATGCAAATTTTGTGGCTTTCAACCCAAGTGGAACATGTATAGCTTCTGCAGGTTCCAATCACACAGTGAAACTATGGGATATTCGAACAAACAAGCTACTGCAGCATTTCAGAGGTAAAAACAATATGTAGTTTGTTTTATTTTCTTTACAATGGGACTCTTTGTAATTAAATGTGATTTATTAAGAGTATGTTGTTTCATTCCTTACTGGGGAAAGTGGACAAACAAGTCATATTGACATGTTGTAAGTATCTTTTTGTAGTCTAGCAACCCTAAAAATACAATCTGAATACTTTTTATTTCTTTGCTTCTCTTAAGTTTTAGAACAGAACTAAGCAAATACTTTGGAGAGTCTTTTATGCCCCAGCACTTTGGTTGTTTTTCCCTTAAATGAAGTAGTTCTTTGGGAAGTAGAAAAGAGCAAAGAAATAAAGTGCACATTTCCTCTTAGTAGATATCTACAGCCTTTGAATATTGTCTTCTGTAAATTAGTTCACAGAGCAGGGGTTAATTGTATATCATTCCATCCTTCTGGTAACTACCTCATCACTGCTTCTTCTGACGGTACCCTTAAGATTCTGGACCTCTTAGGAGAAAGACTTATTTACACTCTTCATGGACACCAGGTATACACAATAATCCTCTTTAAATGGAGATCTTAATAGGTTGTTATCTTTACAAAGGAAAAATAACATTTATGCCATTGTGTCTTTTATCTTGTGACTTGCAGATAAAATGTAGTGGACAGCAAGGTGTTGTATTACTGCGTGTTGTCACAAGTGGTTAAGGAAATGCATCAGTGTTACCTGTAACCATGCTTCTTAGCTGTCAATATTACATGCTTGATGTTAAGTAACAGCTCATGTTCTGAATTCATTAATAAGTCACCTAATTTTCCAAATCATGTTATTTGGCACTTTAGTGTTTTTGTCTATTGACAACAAGTATTTTCTAAGGAGGGGGAAGCTTACAGAAGATAACTTTTGTGAAGAATGGCAGGCATTTCCTTTTTCCTGTTAATGCCAAACAAACCCTATTTTTGATAATAAATCCTTCAAATGTATTGTCTTGAGTAATGTAATATATATTTGGTAATTTTTCATTGCAGAGCTGAAGTATAAAATTGGACGATAATACCCCTATTTTCCTAGTATAGATTGTTGTAATTGTAATGCAGCATCTCTTACGAAAATATGCAATATTAACTCTTCAATCAAGTTTTGGAGAAATTTCACTACAGTAAAATTTTTACTTATTTTATTAAAATTGAAAAATCTATTATATTAGGTAATGGCATCAGTGTTTTTCTCTTTGCACTAGAATATCGTGATTACAGTAATAGCCTAATTTTACTGTATGCTATTGTTTTTTCCAGGGACCTGTACTTTGTGTGGCTTTTTCAAAAGGTGGTGGAAATTTTGCCTCAGGTGGAGCAGATGCTCAGGTTTGTGGTATTGTCTCTTTAAATTAAGTGTCTTAATGTTTGTTACAGTGGATGGGAGTTTAATATAGTATGTCACCATAACATGCTAATTACTCACATGCTCACATGCATTCTGTCTACTAGTGTGTTACATAGACTTTCTATTGGATGCTATGATGAGGAGAAGACCATAATACTAGCCACATCTATTTTACGTATTAAAATAAAGGAATGATTTTTAACTAAAAATATTTAGTGTTGCAATTCAGTGTCAATGAAGTAGTTGTGTTGCAGTTGGTATTAAGGTTTAGCTGCTTTGTTAGGTTTTCACTTCTTTAAAGTCCTTACTCTGTAATTGTAGGAATTAAGGTGTATTACCGTGAAAACATTGGCTAGAATTGGGAAAAAAACTTTTGCGTTACCTTTACTAATTTACTTTGGTGAAACAATAAAGTACTGGATTTTATAAAGAGAAGAGTCATTTGAGCATTTAACAAGAAAGTTAAACAGTAAGTCTTATAATTAATCTCCATCTGCTGTAATAAATCTCATAATTAGGAAGAAAATACTATCAAGCTTGGAATCATCTCTATCAGGTCTTTAAATTTTCCAAAAAGACATAACTTTTACAGCACAAGATTTAAATTTTCAGTCTGAAATGTTCCTTAATATTAGTTGTCTTTTTCATTGTCTCCTGTTACAAAAAGCTAAAAGCTTAATGTAGATATAAAAAGCTGTGGTGTAGAAATTCGTATCTTTTGAGTTTACCATAATTCATGGTTATATTCTGTTTTGTTGAGTTTGAAATAAGTTTCAGCTAGTAGCAGAGACGGTCTTGGGAAATTATAAAAAAATAATTGCTTTCTATCACAAAGTATAAGGTAAGAAGCACTGCCAAGACTTGAAGTAATTGGAAAAGTGAAAATGTTATCAAACATCCAATATTAATTTTACAAGCAGGGTAAAAATACACAAAAACCAACCAAGAAAGGGAGAAAGATATTTATTTCTTGACCCACTAGCATGATCTTTTATCTTCCATAGTAAAAGTTTTAAATCCTAAAGTTTTAAATAAGATTTTGAGTTCCAAAATGCAGTTTAGGTCCTAAGTAATACTGAATTGTTGACCTTACCTTCCATGAGTATTTTATTTTGAGTTTTATGACTGTTGGCATATTATTCTTGAGACGAACTGAAGTGTGTATATTAACTAGGTCACATGATGGAAGATTAATCTGAGAAGCTCTGATAAAGGCAAGGACCTACTGAAGTGAACCTAACACAGCCTCCCAATTGAATGCAAACACACCCTAGGAATGCTTGTCTTACTTCAAAGTTGCATTGAATTTGGGGCCTCCTGAATGACATGTGTGTTCAGTACAGTCATGTCATTGCCTTTTTCCTGCCCTGATTTCATGTTGTAGAGCTGCTGGGGCATGAGAGCATGGAGAAAGTAGGTAAAATCTATGTCTCATGTTTCTCAGCAGTTTGATATAGTGGGTTCATGCTGAATACATGAGAGAGAAGATCCAGTTTCATGATGAAGCACTTTCTTAGTTAAATGTTGAATTTAAAAAGTAGTCATAGCAGATCTAATAACTGTTTAAGTTACCTTAAAAATGGGCCTTCCTGTGTTTGTTGAAGTTTTTCTCTTTTCTTTATGAAAGTTTTGGTGGGAGAGGAGTACTTATTTTAAATGTTTATTTCTCGGTGTCCATTTCCTCTTGGTGTATACACACATATACTTCTGAAACATCCTGTTTTGCTGACCTGTGCACAGCCTTCTTCCAGGTGTGCTGGGAGGATGGTTGTGGGACTTCTTCTCAACTCACTGTGATTGTTAGTTTACTGTAATTGTAGGGTATCTTTGTTGGAGAAGTTCTGCTGGCAGATCAGCCATGTTTATGGGCAGAGGCTAGCCATAAAAGTATCATCTTCTATCCCTCATGCAGTACACAAAATATATTGTCTGTTCACAGCATGAGTTGGAGGCAGCTGATACATTCTAAGTTTATGGAAGACTGCTTCCTTCATGCACATATTATTTCAAGACTATTATGTTTTCGAACAACAGATCCTTCCATACCTTTCCATCAAAGAAGGAAAACCGGTATCTCTGCTTCTTGTATCAAGTTTCTGGTTGGTGACAGACAAAGCTGACAGCTTTATTGAGAAGCACATTAAATATTTGAAACAAACACTGGATACTTTTGTTCCTTGCTATTTGCTTCTTTCCTCAAACAAAAAAATCTCAATGTGTAGTGTTCTGAAGTTCATGTTCCTCACATTTTTTGCTATTTGTGCACATGGCTATTTATTTCATTAACCTGCTGCCATGGAAAACATAGGACCTTTTATGTGAAAGCAAAGTTATAACTATTTGTTTGGAAAGTAGTAGTCTGTGCGGTTAATTCAGTTACTATATAGAGGGGACAACTCATTGTGTCTGATGAAGGCCTTGATGTGAAGGGAAATACTTCTTTACGAAATACCCATTTCTCTAGGGCTGTACATATTTGCTTTTACACTTTTGCATTGCAGTTGAGATACTCAAGGTGTGCATGGATGCTTCTATGCTGGTTTTACTCTCACTAATTTTTTTAATCTGTAATGAACAAGCTGCAGGGACATGGCCTTTCACTTTAGAACAAAATTAGATACATTTAGAGCTCGAGCAGCTTAGAAGCTCACCACTGATGAAAGGCGAGCTGCCTCCTGCCTATGCCGCTGTTTACACTCAGTGCTGAAACCCTGCAAATTACTAAATCAGTAGAAAATTAGCCTAAAAAAAATGAGGGGAAACTACTAAAAAAATGTGAGTAACTTTATTCTGGACTGAATGATGGAAGTAGTAGAACCTACACAGCTGAGGAAGGAGAAAAAGCAGGAGCTGCTGTGAATCAACTAATCTGTCACCTAACAGTCCTGCAAGTGGCAGGTTCTGAGGAAGGTTTTGGTAGTTTGACTGAGATCTGTGCATCCTCTTTTACTGTTATTAATGTCTGAGTTCGTTTGGGTTCACCTTTATTGGTACACTGTCTCCCAGTGCATATTCAGGGTCTTTGACTCAAGAGAGTCATGAAAGACGTTGAACATGAAATGAACTTGTAGCAATGCAGCTGTTCAGGAATATATTAAAAATATGATTTAGTGCACTTGAAATTTCTGTGAACAAATCTATGCTTTGTGTTGCTTAATAATTATTAATATCTGAAAAATCCTTCTAATGTCTGTCAAAAATATTATTGGCAGGACAGGGAAGTAATTTTAAGTCAGATTATGGTCCCCTCCTTATTTTCTTTAATTTAGCTAGCAACTGTAGATATCACATTGGACTTTTGGTAACTTCTAAGTGTCTCAAACTTCCTTTTTTCTTTTCTCCCTTAGTACTTAAAGTAAGAAAGAATTCACAGATCATGTAAACTTAATTAAATTAAATATGCAATTATTTTGTGACATGAGAGAGTAACATTGTGTGTTATGATTTCATTTCCCAGCATATTCATAAGACTGGATAGAATACCTTTGGACAACTTCTGCATCCTATGACCTTCTGCATTTGGCCATAGTGTGACTGTTGTATATTGTTTCTACCTAGAATATAATTGGACAAAGTTCAGAAAAGAGATTTCTGTTGCTAAAACACTGGAACCAGGTGTTTTAGAGTTCTGTGGAACTCTCTCATTTCTCTTATTCCTTCAACTTTTTGTGTTAGACCTGCAAGCCTTTTTTAGGGGGCAGAAATTTAACAGTATATGATGCCTTGATCTGGCAGAAAAGTAACTTGGGACAATTCAGTGGGACAGGAGTTTGCTTTGTTTTATGATTATAGATGTATTGTAGAGGTTATTTTTTTAATAGATTGAACCACATCTTTTAGATTTGAAGTACAAATACTCTGGGGAAGTGTTGCAGTTGAGATCAGACTAAGACATCCCTGCAGTCTCGTTATGATGCAGTGATCTACTAGTAATAACAGACTTTACTGAATAGTTATGTTTTGAGCACTGAGTAGCCTTCAAGTAGTTACTGATAGGAGGATTTCTTACAGGTATTACTATGGAAAACCAACTTTGATACTTTGGATTATAAAGAAGTTCTCAAACACAATTTTAGAAGAACACATATTGATGATCCTCCTCATCTTCTTGATATTTACCCAAGGTCACCTCATCTCCATGGTGAAAAACTTGAGTCGGTTGAGGTGAGTGCAATAAATTGTCTAATATAGGAAACATGAAGCTTCTGTGAACACTGTCTGGCATTTGTAGTTAAATATGTTTTATGTATACCAGAGAGCTTTTTATTGTTATGTATAATACTTTGGAAGCAACCATAATTTATGAATCCGCATTAGGGTTACTTGGCAAGCTGGTACTGGCAGGTTTATGCTAATATTACTTTTATGCTTCTTGTATGTCTGTATTCTACATCTGATTCAAGCAAAACATAGGTGATAATCTGGTTGCTGAGATAACACTGCAAGTGTTGCAGAAGGCATCTGAATCTTTAATGAGCTTTAGAATACTAATCAAAATACTTCTTTTTAAGCAGGACAAAGTAGTGTTATTACTAAAAGTGAAATACTTGATTGTCACAAGCTGTCCCTCTTTCCAAGACCTTTAGGTGTTGTGAGATCATCTTGATCTCTATCTAAAAGTTTAGGAAGACTTGCTAGGCTAGCAGCGTGTTTTACATCACTATGTAGTCTGATTTCCTGGTATTTCATTCTTGAACTCTTTTACTGGCAAACTATCTATTGGCATCCATTGAAAGGATGGAAAAATTGGAAATTAGGGAACTAAAGTGCAATGTCAAATGTTCTGTGTTAGTATTAGGAAAAATACTAACAGTTTGTCAAGTTGTCTGAAAGTTATGCTCAATAGGTAAACAGTGCTGTGCCTTCAGTGAGGCGATTGTTTATGTTTTGTTTGTGGCGGTCCATGATAGAGCTGGCTAGCTTCTGCATGGTGATTACCTATATTTTTTTCTCCTTTTTGGTGTTTTCCATGTTCCTTTAGTGTTGAAGAACTGTATCTGAGATAAATCTATGAACTTTCTGATTGCTGTAATATGCTATGAGGGTACTATAGAAGTTCACCATTGCCTGGGTCTGTCCATAGAAAACGTAGATGCTGCTGCCATGGCATTTGTTTCCTGCTCACAGTTTTAAAACATTGACATCTGCAGATATTGAGCTTTTTTTTGGTGGGTGGGTGTGTATGCAGTATGAATATATGCAACATGACTACTATAAAGATTGAAAACATTTGCTGGAGGAAGGGAAGTGATAAAATCCATGACTAAGATTTCTTCTGTGCCTGGTTCTCATGTCAAGTTGGATGTGAGGCTTTCTAATGCTTAGCATTTTGGTCAGAACAGGATGACTGCATGTTTGACGAGCTTCATCAACAAACTTCTGTGCTGGACTTTTGTATTTGTTGTAACATAAATGAATGAAGTTGTTTACTGGTACCAGCCTTCCAAATAGTTGGTCAGTGCCCGAACAAACTCAATCGCAGCATTTGCCAGCAAATTTAAGCCACTCTTGCTGCAGCAACATTTTGCTTCGAGACCATGCAAATTGCACCTAGTTGCGACATGTGCTGAACAAATACAGTAGCTTACAGCTGCAGGGTTCCATTGCTTGCTTTTCAGGTCAACATTTCCAGACCTCTCTGCTTCTTACATGCTCAGCAAAGATCGGAATATACTCTAAAGCAATTTTTCACCATTTTTTTTCCTATACCTGATCTGGGGTAATTGAGAAACTCTGGAAATGCATTAATGAGGTTAGGCTAAAGTTAAACTAAGGCTAGGAAGCACCTCATTATTAATACTGAAAGGGCTCATCAAGTAAATTCAATAGTTGAATGTCAAGAAATTATTTATTAGTTAGCTTTGACAGATTTCACTTAGCCTAATGTCTGTGTTTATTCATGGCTGCAACATTTGTAGCAGCTTATAGGCTCCTGGGTTAGCTTCTCCATAGTAGTGAAAGGAAAGTGCTATGACTTTTGTCATAGCAAAGTTTTGGACTCTTTGTGGTGTATTTTCTGGCCTGATTTCAGGATGTTAAGAATAGAGTTGCTGTAACCTCTTTCTAAGCCAGAGGCAATAGAGAGAATTCTAGCATTAGGCTGTTCCACTGCAATCCCACCCTCATCTTTCAATGGCTCATCATGTTTTTAATATATAAGGGAAAGGAGGAATAGAATCACAGGCATGTCAGAGGGAGCTTCTGGAAGTCATCTATTCTTCTTATCAGTGGTACATCAGTTCAGCTGTGTCTGCTTAGGGAGCCTTGAAGAGGGATGGAGATTCCCCTATCTCTCTGTGTGATCTATTCCACTACAGCACAGCAGTTGTAATATTTTCCTAATATCTCACCTACACCTCAGATAATATGCAGAACGGCTTCCTTTCTCATTTTCTTCCTTTCTCTTCGTATTTCTACGTGAACAGAGTAAGGTGGTTGATTTTAACTAAACAGAAGTAACACTGTTCTAAGAGACTTGGTAACATATGCAAGAGTTACAGGCAGGCAGAGGAGGCAGTTCAGATACCGGATTTTTAAAAGTATCAGTGACTGCCTAAGGTTTGCTACAAACCACTACAATGTCGTCTAAATTCTTGAGATGTGTTGTAATACATTGCCTTCAGTTATGCTTAGCTGGTTTAGTCACCTCTATAACAGGAATGAAGATGGATTGCCTTAGGATAAAATTAAAGGTGATAGAACACAAAAAGTTCAACGAATGTACAGGCAGAATTTAAGAGGAAAGTAATTCTCTCCCTATTTTTTAAAATTCCTAATGTTTCATGCCTCTCTTTTTTTTTTTTTTTTTTTTTGACTGCTTTTGGTTAGCTATTGCTTCTCTATCCCTTCTTGTATCGGTATGGCAAAGTCCCTGCAATTCCAGAACTTGATTCTGGGGAAATAGTATACACAGAAAAGGAGCTGGCTTAGAATTTATTCAGCTGGGATCAGAGACACAGTTGCAGTGTTTTCACACATCACCTGTTGGAAATGCTGTTTTGAATAAAGCAGCTTGCATAAGGGCAGTAAGAATTGCAGGTATCACCTGGTGGTTTTTTCCTTTAGGATAGTGACAGAAAGATGGAGCTTAAGTGTATTTTGCCTTTTCTGATAACTTTTTGTTATTCACTTTTCAAAGCTATACATTGAACCGGTAATATTTCAGATACCTTGCCTATTTTTTTCTCTCTACCTACCTATTTTTTGAGGCGTAATTAGCTTTTACACGAAAATTATTAGTTGTGTCTTCTCCTCAGCCCAGCAGTAGCCTGAATTTTAATGCAGTGTTGAATTTCATGTTCTTGACTTATAAATCTTTACAACTGTTCTCCAACTGTACTGATTAATGTGATTCTTGAATATTCCAGTCAGTAGAGATTTAATGCCTATAATCATTGCAATTTTTCAGACAACTTGGACGTGTAAGTAAATGATTTGTTCTCTAAAGACGCCTACTTTTTTCTGTTTAACATAGAGGTAATCTTGGGTGATTACCAGCTCAAATACAGGTGTCTAGCAGTATGTCTAAATTTAGGTGAGATAAATCCTAGTTGTTGTTACTGTTTGACATAAGGACCCCGTGGAGTTATTTGCAAACAGTATGTTTAATCAGTTATGCAGTTTTACTGAAATATAATAAAAAATGCATTCCACTTGACGAGAGTTGTATTTCTGAATTTGCCATGTTTGTACATAATTGACCTTTCATATGCTAGAGACTTCTTTAAAATAAGTGAAAGATTAGGAATAAGTTTCTTTCAAAACAGCTTTGAGGTCCGAACGTATTAACGTGCACAGTTTGTATCACACAAATAGCTTCTGTTGATTTAATTTTATCTTAAAATTTTCAGTGTAATTTCAGGTGCAAATATTTTCTTAGATGAAGGAAATTCAAATTACACTAGGTGGCAGTAGAAAAAAGAATATATGAATTGCTTGGCTTGAGGGCCCCAGTTTAGAACAAAGAACAGCATTTAATCATATTGAAAGCTAATTTTCTCTTGCTATGTTTGGAGAGACTATTTCATAAGTAGTTATATCACTTTGCTAGGAAATACTTTGTGTGAGTAATTTAAAACTTTCTCTTTTAATTTTATTAACTTTATTTTTCTAATTCATGAAAGATTCTGTAGAAACCCTCCCTTCAAATATATTTTATTGTACTATGGATCAAAATGTGATAATTTTATTATCATATTAGAAGATGATAATTAAAATACTTATGTCTCAGTTTACCAGGTAATTAAAGCAAGGCTTTGAAAGAGTGTTTTTGAAAACCTGTAATACATGACAGTACTGCCTACCTTACTTTTTAGTGTTCTAGTTTTTCTGTCTTGTTTCTTAAAGATAGGTCTTTTCAAAGACTTACCTTTAAGACTTACTGTGGTAAGATTATTTGCAGCTAACTACATCACCTTGTCAGGAAATGTCAAGTAATATGAAACTTTTACATTTAGCTTCATCGCATTATCTCATTCATTTTTAGTGCAATATTAAACACTAATATTTGTATGAAGGACTTAGATACAGCCTTTATATTTTTGTGCATTTCTTTAGACACTTTTTAGATGATATTTCTGACGACTTGCTTAATAATTTTATATTTAATTTTTTTAGTATGGCTTATACTTATGGTACAGTTCCTGCACCCCTAGTCAGTGTTTACAGTTCTCCTCATCCTCTCCTTATCTCTGATAAAGGAGTAAGCAGAAGTATAGACAGAGGAACTTCCATTACAGCTCCAGGATGTGACACTTGCACAAAAAGAGCACATTTTTTTAACATAGTAATACCGTGTATTTATTTACCAACCTGTGTCAAGAATTTAAGTCATTCTGCAATATATCTGATGTATATAACAAAGAGATATTATCTCAAAGATGTTTCAAGAGCTGTTAGTAATAATACTACAGCAGTTCCTCCACATTATTGATAGATAGTAGGCACCTACTGTCCCTCTTCTGCAGACTCCTGCAGATGCATTGTCCTCTCTTCAGTGCCCAAATGATTCATGTCAGAAAATGACTTTAGTCTTACCTGCCCATAGTATGATTGGCACTTGGAAAATGCATTAATTGTGTTCATCATAGGGCCTACAATGTCAGAAGCAACTGACCCTGGTTATGCTGGGCACTGAACAAATGTAAGCTCTTTGGCACAGCTGCCTGTTTTACCTCAATAGGCTTAGTACATATTGAGGCGAAACAGTAAAATTTGCAGTTCCTTTCTGCCTCACCTTAGCAGTGAAGAAGTGGTAAGCTATACTGTATTCAAAGGAGATTTTGATTAATCGTGTGTCTGCAGAGAAAACACTACAGGAGAAGTCCAGTTAAAATGGTAGAATTTTCAGCTAAATAGAAGGTTATTACACAGATTGTGTTACCTGGCTTTGGTTTCTCCTCTCTCCCTTTCTTTTCTCCAAGTCTATTTGACAAAATTGGAAGAAAGCAAAACTTGATCCTAATATCTACAAATGAGGGAGAATTTTAAGTGTTCAGCTGTGATGACCGTGCAGCAAAATGGGTTTTCTTGATTGTCCCTGAGTCCCTGCTCATTCTTGATTGATGCACCTGTAATCTGAAGACAGAAAGAAGAGATGAATTATGACTTACTAAAACTGAATAAAAGAAAGAGCTAAGCACTGCTAGTCAGAGAAGTGAACAAGCTTAGGATCAGTGTTAAGATCTCCCTTTAAGGAAGGTTTACCATCTCTGATTTGTAAGTGCTGCAAAGTGTGAGAATCGCTTTCATTTTGAATAATCAGGTAATATATGTTTTTAAATGTTTCTTTACCTTCTAGCTTGCTACTAAACTTTGGTCATCTTCTTCCACTTGTATTTACTGATGAAGATCTTGCTTCTATTAATTTTAACCTTAATTTCTGCATGTAAGTTTTGGAAATCTAAATAAACTGAATGAAAAGCTTCAGGCAGTACAAAGTGCTATTGCCCTCCTTCCTTGGCTACTAATTCCAGATATAAGATTGTATTCTACCTACTTAACAAGCATGTCTCTGACCTAAAGGTTTTTATACCAATGTATGTACATCAGGGATTTTTCCTTGTGGAAATAGCACTGAAGCAGTTACTGAGTGAACAGCTCTGGCTGAGCCAGAATTTTGACAGTCTTCAGGTGAAATAGTAGGATCTTTCTCTTGAAAAGTCAAAATAAAATGATCCTTGTATCTAAGAAATTTTTAGTCACTAAACTTAACCCTGTCACTAGGCAAGTGTGAGTTTTGGGGTTTCTGTTTATTTTTTTGCACTTTCAGTAAGGTGGTTGGAATGAATACTGTCTCTGGATTACTGATAAAAAGTTGGAAGGAGAAAAGTTAACTTCTCTTTATTACATCAGACTTCTTGGTGATTTGAAAGTTACCTAGTCTTTCTGTAAATTTTGTCAGTTCATAAAATAATAAGAATAGTACTTCCATGTGTCATGCTGA
Source organism: Oreocharis arfaki (assembly GCA_013398015.1). Lineage (NCBI taxonomy): Eukaryota > Metazoa > Chordata > Aves > Passeriformes > Paramythiidae > Oreocharis > Oreocharis arfaki. The sequence goes on along the minus strand of VZRR01013614.1, from coordinate 163,797 downwards.
GAGGGCAAACATCTTAGGCTGTGATACACCTAGATAACATAATGGTTGGGATAATATGCACACAGATTTATATAGGGAGGTTATTCTGATCCTTACATGAAACCATAAGATAAAAGCGGCAGCTTTCTCAAATTTCATATTCTCTGATACTTTCTTAATGCTTCACTTTCAGGAAAGGACATTAGCAAAATATTGCTAAAGTTACAGATTAACTCCTATAGCCAAAAATTAAGCAAGTAGTAACTGTGATACTGAGAGCGAAATTCCAGATATGGTGACGACATATCTGATCACTCAGCCTCCGACATTGTTCCAGTATAAAGCAGTTTTTCCTATGGTTTCAGGAGCAACATTGTTTGTGTTTGGTCTGTTAACTTATCACAGATTTCACAAAATTTTCCACAAAAGTGCTTTTCAAGATATTTTGGCAATCAGAGTTGGTACAGAAGTAAGCATATCAACAGTCTGTTAGTGGTAGATGACTTGAGGAACTTGAATGGGGGTTGGGAACCGATCGATCTGGGCTGCTGAATGTGTTGTCACTTTTTATTTCAGTCTTATTTCCCTTTCTATGTTGGTGCTGAAATAATAATATTATAATTCATTTTCAACAGGTCAACCCTACCTTTGATGTGCCGGATACGCGAACACCTGACCCAGTTGTCATAGAGATTAGACCCTCTTCAACAATTAGTACTCCTGTAAGTTGCTTTAAAAAAAAAAGGAAAGAAAGAAAAAGGGTAGGCTATAGCTAACGTGTTAGAAATATGCTTTTACTGTCCATATGAATGAAACAGATTTTCTCACAACTTTTGAGTGCTCAGAGCTCAGTATCCTAAATTCCCAACTTAAACTTTGTCTCAGTTCCGAAGTCTAACCAGAAGATGGTGTAATAGCAAAGCTTTTATCTTATACCTGCAATTTCACCACTATACTAAGCACAAATTCTATTTATAAGCCCATGCTAAATACATCTAAATATTACTGTTAAAATTTGTGGCTTATTCTCAAACACTTTTTGTAACTCTGTCTTTATCTGCAAATAATGGGAAACCTAAAGAATCATCGTCTCACCGATACAATTCTAAAAGTGATGTGTTGTTTTTTCTCCTTTTAAGGCATTTAATGGTTTCCTAGAAGGAAAAAAAAAAGTAATACATTTTAAGACAGATTGATAGGATTAGAGTCTTCTAGTATTAGCTCTACGTATGACATTGGTATGGCATGTGGGAGGAGAGGAAGGCAATGTTTTAGCAGTAGTGTCGTAGGAGGAGAAATATGCTCTCCTGGTATGAAATCTAAAAGACATGCTGTTCTAGAATTAGGTTAAAATGATAATTTTTCTTTTAGCTCTGAATCTGTTCCTGTGAAGGCACAAATTGTGTCTTGAGCTATTTTAATTACCATAAAGAGTTTGTGTGGTTAAAGGGTTAATACTTATGAAAAGGCAGCAGGTGTGGTTTCTGCTGTTCTGTTTTGCATGAATGCTTTATAAAAGCTGTGTTGTGAAGGTACCATGTAAAATTCTTTAAGATCATTTATCGAAGACCATGATATACAGGTTTTACTTCAAAACAAATAATCGTATAATAACTTGTATTTGAGAGGTGATAATGTTACATATTTTAAGGTTTATCAGTTGTGTCATGTTTTCACAATTTTTTTTGTAGACTTACAGACATTTGTTTAATAGGCTTCACAGATAGTGGATTGTGGTAGATATAATTTATGAGTACTCTGTGCTCATTACTTACTGCTCATCACAGAGTTCAAATGTATGGCTGCACTGCAATTCTTTATTACATACCTACAAATCATTTAGTCTCCACTAATTCTTTTGATATGAAAGCAGCTTATAAAATATTGTGCCTAGAACTCAGAGGAATACATTGACCCAAGAGATACAGCATTGTTTCGACTGCTGTCTGTCTTGCTTTACAATGTTCATTATAAAAATGTTGCTTCAGAGTTTATGCTTTTTTACTGTGTCAGTAACGACTACTTTTTTTTTCCCCCAGTATCTTAATCTGCCATTTATCATTGATTCTCATTGCTGTTGCATTTCAGCATTTCACATCTGCATATTTTTCCATCTAGAAACATTTCTATACCCTTGTTACTTGGACTGTAGCCTTAAGGGCAACTGTCCTGTTCAACACACCGCTGTTCACACAAATTCAGGAATCATTTTTCATGTTTTTTTTGCCACTAATATCCTTCCTCTCCCATAGTAACTAACACTTTCTCCAACTTTGCCAACCTATCTGGTCTTCCCTGCTTTCTAATGTCACCTCATCCTTTAGTATCATCTTCCTGTCCAGTGTCTGTCTGCTGCATTACCAGCTTCCGTCATTTGTGGAATTACCACCTTTTTCTTAATCAGGTTGGCCACCTAGACTCTTTGTGTCTTGTTTCTAGAGGGATCTGGATCTCAGTGACTTGGACCTTTTCATCTGAAGCTCAGTTTCCCTAGTGTATGGGGACTCTGTCTAAAAGAGGCTTGATGTGATCTTCATAAGAAACAAGGGGAAAATGGCAGATTCTGGCTTTATTCCCGTCACACCTTCACTGACAGATTTGCTCTTGACACAGTTCGTCCTCAATTGAATGATACTACTTTTGTGCATTATTTGTATTTTTTTTCTTAATCCTTCTCCAACTTGAAGTCGCTAACCTCTAGTCCTAGTCTAATTCATCATCTAATCTCATATATATCCCTGATTCCAGCCCCAATGGGTTGCTCTTTTTCTACTGGTTATCAAAGACATTATCACTGTGCACTTTTTTTCCCCACAAACATGTCAAGACCCGCTTTAAAACTGTTTATGGCTTTTTGGCACTACTTCTACTGAAAGAATGCTGTTCAAATAACAAAAATTTTTGATCAGATTGTTGGGTTAATTTACACATGTCCTGTCTATACCTACTTATTCTTTTTGAGGTGTTTTGCTCTGCTTTAATGAGTTCTTCTGCCCTTCTGACATGTGCAGAGAGAAAAATGCACTGTGCACTTAGGTATCTTTATGCATTCTTGTTCAATGCATTTATCACACGTTACACAGCAGGATCTTAAAGGTTATTTAAAAAACATATTGGCAAGTCCCTAGACCACTGGAAGTAGCTAATCAACATATTTACTTTAATTTTTCTACTGAAGGCGAGAGATACTTGAGACAGTGAGCAAGTTTTTATATACAGACTTCCTCTGGGAGAAGTAGTGATCTCTGTGAGTATGATCTCTGGTGAGTTCCTTAAAGCTCCTTGAAATGTCTTCAGGAAGACTGGAAGTCTGTGCAAAACCTTGTAATGTTTTGTTGAGTAACTATCAGAATTCCTGACAGTAACTGGTCAAAAACTTCTGTAGGTCTCAATCTAGTCCAGGAGAAAGGAGAATAGGAGAAAGTGCTCTTCTTATTGATAATATTTTCTTCAGCTGGTATTGTGTCCTGTCCTACTCCTTTATGGGAAATACATTATTACTGCCTCTAAGATGATTTCTGACAGAGCAAAAAGGTATATATTCCTTTTCCTTCCTTCTGTGAAGATTTGTTAATGAAAATGATAAAGTAGTATAGGTTGAGAGGCATGTTTGGAGTCATTTCATCTAACCTTCCCCTTAAAGCAAGGCCAACTTAGATCAGGTTCTTAAAAGCCTTGTCCAGTTCATTTGTTAATAATGTGTAAGGATAGAGATTCTGCCACCTTTCTGGGCAGCTTGCTCTAGTGTTTGATTGATGAAAATTTTTTTTTTCATAATATGTAGCTAGAATGTCCTATGTTCCAATATGTCTGTTGCCTTCTGTTCTCAGTGGTCCTCTAATATGTGTGTGTGTCTTCTTTCTATCTACCCATTAGATATCTGAGATGGCAGCAAGATCTCCCGGTATCTTTTCTTCCTTAAGGCTGAACAAATGTGGTTCTCTGTCTTTTCTTGATATCACATGTTCCAGCCCCTTTGTCATCTTATTCACTCTCAACTGGACTTGCTCCAGGATGTCAGTGTCTATCTGGGACCAAGAAACCCAAAAGAGGACACACTACTCCAGATAATTAAGGTGCAGCAAAGTATCACCATCATCTATTCTTAACAACAGTCTGCCTAGGGAAGATTTTAAGAGAAAATATTAAAAAATATAACACTCTTGATTATTTTATTGTGGACTTAAAATATATGTTTAGATATTTTCTTAGCAGTTCATTTATTTTGAGCTGTAGCTGTCTAAGAAAATACTAGTATTATCTCTTTCTCCCACTCCTCCTCCTCTTTTCAAGGAATTTTAATTTCTTGCTTCTTCAAAACCAACAGTCCGTCACAGCTTCCACACTTAAAATGCCTGCTTTTATGTTTTTTGGGGTTTTTTAAAATTTAGTTATATTTTCTTGCTTCAGAGGTTAAGCTAAGATATGCAGATATGATTGCTCTTATAGGGGTTTTGCTAAACGCATTTAAATTATTAAACTGCTTGAATTGTAAACACCTGATCTTTTCAGCTTCTGTTCTAGCTTAGTACTAAGGCCAGATGTTTGGAACATGGTGAAAAATCTTTTTCATCTAAGGTTCATCCCGATGCAACTTCTCTTGTAAACTCAGTGAAGGGAGTGTAATCATTGTGTCAGTGGAAAAATTTCAGTGTAATCTTCAGTATGGAGTTGCTTTCTTTTGGACTACAATTACAAAACCATTAAGAGCTCCTGTGTATTATTATGGTTAGGAAACAGCTTTGGATTTGATGATTCATTTATTCAGTTTTCCTGTGTATTATTGAAAACACTGTAAAAATTAGCTCTGTGTGCCTAACAAACTGGTACTTGTGTAGTGTCCTAACTTTTTCAGTGGTAAGAGTCCTCATATGTTGCAATTACTAGAAATTAGGTGTGTTCTAGCCCTTTCCACTGAAAATAGTCACTACATTGAGGTCAAATTTGGGGGCTGTGGGTGGTGTTTCTTTCTCCTTCCTATTTCATTGAACACTCTGAAGGCATTAATGCGTCTCTCCCACCCCTTCTTCTCCATGTATTAAGCAGCTTAACATTGCCTTTGTTTTCTGAACTATTGAAAAGGAAAAATGGATAGTTTTGTTTCCCTTTGGGACTACTTCCTTTTTTTTTTATCCTCCGATTTTAGTTTTAGTCGTGAGGGAGGTTGAGTCTTTTCAATTCTGTAAGGCAATACACTGGTAACCTCCGGTCCCTGATAAGCTGTTGGAAACAAGGGAAAGTTGATGGTGTCTCAGTAGTTTTTACTGACAGCAGCAGGAAGTCACTGTAGAGGCTCTCTAATGTTTCATCCCCTGACCTTGCTCATGTAAACAGGATTTGGAGGAAGCAAAGCAATGTACAGTAATCTGGAAGTCAGAATGTCTGCACTGGCTGGGAGATGTTTGCTGTTCTTTCTCTTCCAGTGCCATTTAACACTAAAAACAAGACATTCTTATTGTTCGTTTACAGTACAACTTCTACAAAGTTAAGACTGGGTTAATTACTGAGTGAGGAAAGATAAGGATTGTTTCTGTTTGGAGGGAAAAAGAACATAGTAAGTTTTAAAATAGAAAGTTTATCTGTACTGCATTTCTAGTAGGTGTCTTGAGGCAAAAAGTAGAAGTATCTGTACTCTCAATTTGTTCTGTACACATTGTTTTTGCAGTTTGTATTTCAGGGTTTAGATATTTTTGATAAACTTTTCTCTGCCTTTGTTTTGAATACAAAAAAAACCCCCAAGCTCCACAATCTAAAAACACCCCATGAATTTGGAAAGACAGCAATTATGAATGAAAAATTTGCATCTGTTCTTCCATTTCTGCATAATTGAAGGCTTAGTCAACTATTCTTCCTCATGGAAACTTACCTTGAAAAGATCTTGGAGTAATATCTCTTTCTTGCATGGCTTAACATAATTCCAGAATCCAGTAGGCGAGGATGACAATAGAAATTATATCTTAAAAACTAATTTTCAAGCACTTCATATTTTCCTTACCATGCAACTTCAAATTTATTCTGATTTACGTCCTTTCCTGGCTTTAGCCTTATGTGGAAATAGATACCAACTGTCTTCAGTGAGGTTAAGGAGAGGGTAAAAGGAAGAAAGGCAGTAATGGCAATTTTATACATAGATCATCTCCTCTGGGGTCTCAGTCCAGTTCAGAAAGGAGCAGCTGGTAGAACAAAATTCACATGGCACTTCACTGTGCAGAGTAGTTACCTCTGCAGTTTGTTATAGTTCATTTGAAAGCACAACAGCTTTCTGTAGTTCACGGATATCAGCTTTCCTAAATGTCCTCAGACGTTTAACCTTCCACTTAAATTCTGATAATTGCATGATATGCATAAATTTTTCTCTACCAAATAAAAGTTCCAGCAGTATTCCCTTTGGAAGAAAGACTGGAATCACTGCTCTCCTTGTGTTCCTTGTCCAAAACTCAGTTGCCAGTTCGACTGAGCTCTGCACAGAGGAATGATCCCACCAGTAAAAGGGGTTTGATAAGAATTGACAGTTCCCAGCCTCTTCCATCACCTTACCTTCTTTGTTCCCAGACAGAGAAATAAGAAAGGCCACTCCCATAATAGCTATGAATTTTTTTCATATACTGCCATTCTACTGATTACCAGTAAATGCTTATTTGAACTGTCAACTCCCTGAGCTCTCAATGACAAATACAGAATTAAATTAGGAAATAGTGTGAAGAGATCCTGTGTCCCCAAAAGTTTTGAGGTAAAGCCATCTGCATACATAGATGAGCATACAAAAAAACTCTCAAATAGGCTCTGAATCTCTCATGCTAAGTCTTATATAAACACAGAATAAATACTGTAAATGGAGGAAGTCTGAAGTGTTCAGTGCAGCAGAATAAAAATGAGAATTGTGCTTTTGTGTCTTTGCAAATGAATCCTGTTCTCTGTCCAATCTTGCTCTTAGATAGGCAGCTTTTAGTGTCCTCTTGGTTTTCAGTGCACTCTAGACAGACCTTTCTGCTCTTTGCTGTGCAGGTACAATGTGTGGGGCTGGTGCAAGAGGATAGGCTGCCTTCTCCCTAAACTCTGCAGCTAAACATGTTCAGCTGCTCTCAGGGAAGGAATGCCTCTCATTCCCCCCAAATGCTACCCCTAATCCATCTGGAATAACCATGAAGCAGCAGAGATCTTTTTCTCTTGCCCAGCTAAGAGCCTTCTAAAGAAGGTATGGTGTATATGAACAAAATGACTCACTCATCACAAATGCCAAAAAGATGAAGTGTTTCGTATGTTGAATGGTGAATTTCTTAGCTTGCATTTTGACCTGCTGTAGCTGTCTAGGCATGTTTAAAAAGATTTGTGTATGTAATCTTAAAAGCTGTATGCTTTGATACCACTAGCATCAAATAAAGCTTAAAGATCAGATGCTTGAAGGTGAACTCAATGCATGTAATTAAAAGAGGAATATGATCCAAATGGTCCTTGCGTTTTGCAGTGATGCTATTCTAACACAGCATGTAACTGCTGGTTTACAAGGAGAGAACAGGAAATATGTTGTGCCTCTACATAATTAAGTAATAATGCATGTCCTGATGTTCCTTAATTGTCTTCATTATATTCTCCGAGTGAACTGGGGCTGGAGAGAAAGTCAGGTTTTTATTGGAGACTGAGTTCTGAATTTGGGCACTAGAGAGTGTGAGAATATAATATTTCCTATACTATTTTTAGCCTGCTTTCCTGAGGAAATGTACTTTATGAGATTGTACTGTTTATTTGTTACTGTTCTGTCTCCCTAATAATTTTATAATCAAATAATTGGTGGATTGGTTTTTTTAATAAAGTTTGGAAATAAGCAGTTAGAATAAGGAAACATATAGTGCTATCACTTAAGAAAAAGCCAGTGGGATGTGAACTGATACTGGAATAGGCATGGTCTAGCTACTGGTGACCCAGTCTGTAACAGTGTCTCAACACATACGGAGGGAGCTTGAGTTCCTGTAGAACAGGAAGCCTAGCAGAGGGACCTAACAGGAAAAAATTGTACACATGCATGCAAACACAAGCATTTTTAAGATAACAAGCCTTGTAAAACTGGCAAAATTTTACTTTCTCTAGGGTCTCACTCAGGGCAGCTGTGTTTCAGGAATGCTTTTCAAGTTGATCCATGTCTGCATATTGTTCCTTTAGCACATCAGCACATTTCTGGGAACTAGAGGGATGGAAGTTCCAGGTATTATTTCTCTCTCAGTTTCCTGAGATACTGTACATGTATGCTCTGACCTTGTCTGCTCAAGCAGTGTTTTCCTCTGCTGTGACTGGAAATCTAAGCTGTATTCACAGTTCTCACAGCTGATTCTGTGGCACGCAGAAAATGCCCGACAGCTATCAGCCCACACATCCAATAACAACTGGTTCCTTCCTCTTCCTGGGGAAGAGTAACATCCTCTGAGAAGAAGTGTCCCCTGAGGAATGCAGGAACAGCAGCAAGCCTTTCACACAGGAAATTACTACTATAGCACTTGTAGAAAAGTGTTTCTGTCACTTGGATTGTCAGTCTGTAATGAGCTTCCTGCTGACCTAGATGGTGATTTACTACTGATCTAAATGCCATTTGTGAGTCATTTAGCTTAATGGAAGTTAATGAAATTATCATTCAGTGGCTCTGTTACCCTGTAAGCACCTTGTTTAACTTTTTTATGCAATAGTACAAATAAAGTTTTCAACTTCTTAGTATTCACAGGACTTCGGTAATCCCGAGATTGCACATTTTGTGGGACTAAGAAGCAAGGGAATGCTTAGTTTAGCTCATAATGCATGTCTCTTAGAGAAGGTTGCAAGATTTTATTTTTGTTTACCTTAACTTGCATAATAAAGCTGAGCTACAGATCAAGTATGTCAGAAAACAGGACTGTAAAGCTAAAATACTGCACTTGAATTGCCCTTTGTTTTTAAATACAACCGGAGTATAAGTTTAGCACAGCATGATTGCAACTGTGGTAGAAACTTGACTATAAAATGAATTTTATATATATGTATATAAACCCCATATGTTATTCAAAATTGTTAATGCAAGTTTGTTATAAAAATGAACACTTGAATACTGCTTCAATATTTTATTTTTTCCTAAATGACAGTGCTTAAACAAGTGCTAGCAAATTCTGTTTATCACTTAGATTAGAGTGATATCTAAACCCAGAGGATGCTTTCTGCTTAAAAGCTTGTTTGTGTGTTTCCCAAATATATCAGTTGTTCCAATACAACACATCTCTCCTTGAAGCCATACTGCATTACTGTGTAGTTTGCAGTAAGAGATGTAGTTACTTGCTTGATGTGAGATAGTGGAAACACTGAGTCATGTCCAAAAATTACATAGGTTGCTTGAAACAAGACTGAAAAAATGAGACTTTTCAAATAAAATTCAGTAGCTAGGGCAAAAAATTTTCCTTCAGCAGATAGGTGGTTTAGGTAGAAAAACATCTTGGCTTGTATCTCCCACCAAAACAGTTTGAGGGTCAGAAATTAGGTAGAACAATGCTAAAGAATGATTTCACAGTCATTTTAACTTAATGACTGTTTTTATCTGGTTAATTCCATCCAAGTCAATTCCCTGATGTGTTCAGCTGTCCGAACACTAATATGAGCACAAAGGAAATAAGGAGCAAAAATTATTCAGAGATGAAGGAGTAGATCAGAGCTGTCTGTAACCTAACTGAATTGACGGATGTCTGTGGAGCCAGTATCTAATGTGATTGTGCTATAATACATACAGGTGTGTTACATGCATGCCACAGCTGAACATCTTTCTTAAGTCACAATGGAAAAAAAATAGGAGGAAAGGAGGTGGTAGTAATGGTTTCCTTTTGTTCAGGCTCTACATATGTTGGATTCAGTTATTTTTTTTTCAGCCTAAGAGGATTCAGGTTTCTTCTTTCTGCATGGCTTTAACACAAACAGCAGGTAAGAGACTGAATGGAGGCAGCTCCATTCTTTTTGCTTGAATTTGAATCATTGTAAAGTAAAAGCTCTCTGAGAGTATATGACATCAGAGGAAAGCAAGTGAGAAAGTCTATGGTTAGTGATGAGGGTGTTCCTCTGGAAGAGGAACACTGGATTCTGTTGCATTTTGCAATAAAATGTATTAGGGGAAAAAAAAGAAAAAAAGGAGTAGCTATGTGAGTGACACCATCAGTGGCGATATGTGGCATTACTGCTCTGAAAAACTGGTTGGTTGGGTTTGTTCTTTTTTTCTCTGTATCCCCTGACATATGGTACGCTGATACATTTTGTATGGGACTCAAACAAGAGCAGATTTCAGTGGAATCACTGAACATAATTCTGCAGTGTCCTTCTGATTTAGCTGGTTTTGAGTTCATGCTGCATTACAACCTAAAATGCATTAATAAAATTGTAGCATGCATATTATGGATTTTTAAAAGAGGATGCATTTATCAGTAACAGTTTGACTAAATATTTCATTAGAGAGGTCTTCAGTTTGAAAGACCGTTTCTTTTTTGTCCCCTCAAACTGTGTTGACATTAGGCCGTAAATATTTGCTCCTAATGTCCTAAGTCAGTTTTTTAGCTGATTTTTTGACTTTTTCCCTGACACAGTTCTCAGGCTGTCTGTGACCTGTGACCATGCAATTATCCTGTTTACCCTTTCTGATTACTGATGGAATTTCTGCTTCCCCACTCCTCTGGTATTTTCTCCATTATTGCAGGATACATTAAAAATCAGTATCATTACCTGACTTGTTGTTTCAGAACCAATAGTCTTTTTTGCTGTGGTTGGAATAGAAAATATTTTGCCAGAAATACAATTACAGCATTTATTATCTTCTGAAATAGAAGATAAAGATACCTCATTAAACACATTAAAAAATGTGCATAATGCTTTAACATCTCTAGCTAGTAAGTATTCTGTTGCTGGGGCTTCTTTTGATTCTGATACTTGTAAAATAGAAATAATTCTTGAGTTATAGAAATTATGTTGCCTTGCTTCCTAGAAATCTGTGTTTCATAGAGGACTGTAAGGTTTTATTTGAAACTGTTCTTTTTCCTTGAAGTAATTCTAAGTTCTGTTTCTCTCACACAGTCTCTGGACTCCAATAGTGTGTAAACTTATGCCAGAGCCTTTTTCCCCATGGGATTACTTACTGATTTCTCTCTGTTAGCTGGCAGTCTAGTCTCTGGGAGCTTATATGAAATCAGCTCCCTCTAGGATACCTCTTCCTCCACCAAACCCTCTTATATCTGCAACAAGTTCAAAACCTGTAAGCGAGGTGTGGGGACAAGCAGACAGAAATTATAGCTTCAGTGTTGCTTCCTTAGGGCTAAAATGTCCTTTTTACTGGTGCTAATTCTAATGGCTATAGAGCTTTTGCTGAGACCTTCAATTATCCCAATCAGCTGTGTTTCATCACTCCTCATTTATGGTCATGTGTATTGTTCTGCCTTTTATAGTTGTAAAAAGCAGCAGTATATTTTGTCTGTGAAGGCTCTAAATCCGCAACAGGAATTTGACATTTAGGACTGGAATGCCAGCTGTTGATCTGGGATTATAGTGCCAACTGCTTTTGTTTTATTGTCATTTTAACATCAAGTATGGAGTGCAGCACACAGTCAGGATATACATTCTTCCATATCCCACTGAGTGTAGCATCTCCCCATCTTGACTAGGCCACTACCTGTCACAATGATACTGTACAATTGACTATCTGGCATTTAACTCTTCTGTGTGGTTATAAGAACAGAGTCAGCCTTAATCATGTGGAATTAACAAAGGGGGTGGAATTGTTTTACATACCTTTTAGCATAGTTGTATTTATATTTCTTATCTGTACTCCAGTGGATAGTATTTGATGCAGTATTCGATGCAGTATTCCATTAATGCTAATTTAGTGAATCTTTATTTTTACATCTTTATATATCTTTCTTTCAATTCAGTTATATCCCTTATCCAGTCCTAACCCATGCAACCAAGCTATTTAGAGAAATGTGCTCTACTTTCAAAGAAAGTGTCATATGACCATGAGTATAAGGAAGTGCAAGCACATTTCAAATCTGAGCTGCTGTTCTTAGCAGGAGTGTCCTACATGTAAGTGTTCCATGCTTAAGTTGATTGGTGTCTAGAAAATACTTCTGTTAATGTTGTGCCTTATAATTATAAATTACTTAAGTCACAGGGACATAGATGACTGGGAGTGCCAGTGATGCTGTGTTTTTATTAGAGTGTGAGAAACGATGCATCCTCTTGTACCTTGCATGGCATACAGTTTCATAGATTGTTGCTATCACCAGGGTGCTGCTGGTGATAATAAAATATCAAAGTAATCCTCCTTTCAGAAGTTTTAAAAGATCGTAGTATTGATGTTTACTTGGGGTTGCCCAGATCAGGCAGCGTCAGTGGCCGGCCGCAGCCCTCAGAGGCTGGCAGCCCCAGGGAGCAAACCAAGCTCCACGCTGCCAACCCTGCGGCTCAGAGAGCAGTGGCTGGCCCAAGCAACGGGCAGCGAGCGGTGAGCTGGCCGAGGCGAAGAAGCAGAAGGAGGGCTGCTGTGTGCTTTTCCGGGCGGTTTATTCAGAGGAACAGGGACACGCACCAAAGGGGAGCAGGGACGGAAGCCGAATTTTAGGGGGTGACGCAATTTTATACAGGGAAGGATTGGGGGGCAGAGAAAACACAAAGGGCCGATGGCAGGGAAGGATAGGGGAGGAGTGAAGGGTATAACAACAAATGGGATATAAGGAAGGGAGGGTACAATAAACTGACAACTTAACAAACCAATAGGGCATCGAACAGCCAAGAACTTTCTAGAACTTCCTAGAACTTCATGCATAGTAATAGGACTTATGAATATGCATAACCTTTAACTTAATAGTATGGATTAATGTTTACCAATCAATAAAAACAGAGTGTTTAGAACTTATTTAAAAGGGAGGATGGAGACTTGCCACAACTGAAAAGTTATTTTAAACCTGGGCTTTGCCCCACCACTTTTCATCGCTGGTTTGGATGTTTAGCTCCTGGTGGAGCTGAGTGCCCACCACAGAGTATTAACATGAATAGGGGAGTTTTTTCTAAAAACAGAAAAGGTGTAGTGAGACTGCAACTTAATCGTCATTACAAAGCAAGTGGACTTGAATTTGAAATGCATGGTGTTCATTAACAAAATTTGTGTTCTGTTGCTCAGTAAAGCACCAGACCTCAATGCCAAAGAAATGGCAAGCAGGAATAGAATAAAAGTTTCTCGTTTCTCTTTGTCCTGATCTTACCAGAGGACCAGATTTCAACAACAGACATGTGGTAGTTTATTGAAATATAGTGACACAAGCAAGTTCTACCTGTGTGCTTCAGCTCCAAATTGTACATGTACCAATGGCTTCCAGTCCTATGTGTGGAACATACTGCTGCTCCTGGTTTGGTCTGCCAGTGTGATTAGTCATGTTAAAGAATGCTCCTTGATACCACAAGGAAGCAGTTGGCAATGTAGATTCATTTGTTTTTTGGTCAGGACTTTGATAAAGCATTCATAATGGATATACTGAATTACATAGACCTATATAAAGACAACTGATATTTAATGTTGTTTTAGATTGTGATGGTTTTGATCTGGATGTTACTAATACAAATATAACTCCGACACATTTTGTATGCTAGAGCAATAGCAAGATAAGTTAAACGATGACTTGTATATATGTATAATTGTGTTGTCATGTGTTTTGGATACATAGAGAATACTAATGTTAATCACTGTTTTAGGTGTGGCTATTAAAAACAAACAGAAAGTGCCAAACACACCACAAGTGCTAATAAGGTAACAAGCAAGCATAATTAAATATGGAATGTATGCAGAAGAATTGCACAAGTGTTTAACGAATCACTATAAATCTGGATGGATGTATGAATAAAATAATGCACTGAGACCAGTGGAAGTTATTATTTATCTTCAAATGGTAAACCCTTTATTTAGTGTTTTTCAATTATTTTCCTAATATACACAGTTTTTGAGCTTTGCATATTATAGGGGACAGAGCTGTAATTCATTACACAGGTAGAAAAAAGTTAGATATATATAAAATACACATATAAAAATAATATATAGCCTTTTATATATCGCTGTGTATTCCAAGAAGGTATTTCTTTTTTAGTTCCCTATGTGATGTTATGCTACATTTTTTTAAAAAATCATGAATTACATTATTATCTTCCACTTTTCTACATTAATGGAGAAATGTGCCAGTCCGCAGTGAGCCTGTTTTGCAGAGCCTCTTCTGTGAAAAAGGTGCTGCACCTTGGTAAATGCAGGAGCAAGCTCTGCTTTTGTTTGTTTTGAGTTGCGTATCTGCTTGTAGAACCGTAGCTTTTCTGGTCAGAGAAGTATCACTAAAGAGAACGGAACATGTGAGGGGAGTTTTCTCTTGTTTCTTCAAGAAAGAGTAAAACAGTGTGGCAGCAATTGGATCTGGAACATGAAGTTGTGAATTTTTGTGGACGCTAGACCAGGTTATTTCCCTTCTGCAGTGTTAACCAGCCACCACTCTACAGCTTGGTGGCAAAGGAATCCTATAAGAATCATGAGGCAGAGTTTCCTCAAGTTGTTGTCCCTGTAGAACTTTGCTGCTGGGAGAGGCAGGGTTTTGTACAATGTGCCAACACTTTTAGCATTTTTGTTGGTGCTGAACAGTGTGTATTTTGATAGAAGCTTGTAATACAACACTTAATTAAAATAAATTATTTTTCAAGAGACTAACATGTGTCAGACCACTCCAAAGTTAACATTTCTTGGATATCTGTATGTAATTCTCAAATTTCTTAGTTTCTGCAGTTCCCTAATTTGATTCCTATCACAGTAAATTGTAAAACTCAACTGACTTAAGTACAGAGTTGTTCTGGTGCTACCAAAGCAATTTTTTACAATCCCTCCTCTGAACAAAGCTCAGCAGGGCTGACTATTATTTTTACATGGACAAAAAGGACAGCTTATCCAAACCTTCTGCATATTTACTAATGCTGAGCACTGAAATAGCTCAAAATAGCTTAGGATGGAGTTTTGCTACTTTTTCCAGGTATTTTATGAAATCTAATAAAAGCACATAAATTTGACTTTTCAATTAAAATTTTGAAGCTTCATTTTATCCTTATGGGAGTTTTTAGTGACACTATTGTTGAGGTGTTTGATGTCCTTTTCAATCCTTCACCATCCATTATAGGTGTAACACTTCATTAACAGAAGCCTTGGTAAAATGCTGAGGAACAGTGTTTCTTCTATTACATAGTAAAATATATTTTTCATGGCTATAGTCAGAAGTTTTCAGTTCCAAGCTATGAAATATTGGACTTTTTTTTTTTTTTTCCTTTTGCAGATAGTAGTATCTGTCTCTTTTGCAAAGTGTTCAAGCAATTTTGCTGGCCCAGTTGAATATAACTTTGGACTCTACCATGCTGAATTGCTAACCTAATTTCTAATGCTTTTAACTCTTTGGTATTTTCCTGTAAGTAATTTGTATTACAGGAGATTTGACTGTTGCTTGTATCGAGTAAACAAACTCAGTGGTATTGTTGATAGCCACCCGGTTAAGTGGTATAACCCCCTGTTGCTACTGCTGCTCTGAAATGAAATCAAAGCTGCCCGATCTCAGCTAAGAAGAGATTTCTCTGTGAAATCTGTGTGCACACCCTGCCCCTCATAGCATCCCCTAACAGGAGGCGATTTAGGTTTGTCTGTGCAACAAAGTTTTGTTGACACAAATGATGTTTGTATGAGGTAGCAAAATAAGAAAATACATACCATAGCACTGACACTGTTATCCTGACAAAAACCATTGATGCAGATGCAGCTGTGCTGGCAGAGAGGAGTTTGTTTTAGCTTTGCCTATAACTTTGAAAGTAAATTGTGTGTAGATATGCATATGAGTATATAGTTACGCAGGGGCTGGCAAACAGCTCCTGTGTGCTCCTGCAGCAGGGGGCTCTGCTACAGTGCCAGTGCATGAAGGGATGCTCTGCAGTACAGGCAGCTCTGCTCCGTGCCAGCCTCCTGCTCTTGTGGAGTGCCAGACCCCTGGTCTGGGCAGGCTGGAGCCCAGGGATTGCAGCCCTTCTCTGCTTTCTGCAGGGCTGAGGAGAACATTATTCACATGCTTCAGTTCTTGTCCTGGCAAAGTCTGTCTCTTCAGGATTTTGTCTTCAGTAATTTTTTTTTCCTTCTCATTGAGAGCTGGGGTTTGAGACAGAAGTGTATTCCTTTAGTTCTTCTCATTTACATACAGTCTAAGTTGTTAAAGGCTAGTTTTGCCCCAACAAGTTAAGTATGAAAGGCTTTCCTAGGGGAAATCAATTGCATATTGTAAAGCATATTGTTTTATTTTTTTCTCAGCAGTAAACGTGCCTTCAAGAACAAGAAATTCCTCTGGGTTTGTTGATCAGTCTCTTTTCATTGTAAATTCATGTTGAATATTGATATACTAGGTGACTTTGAATTAGACAGAGGAAGTGTTGTCCTTTATATATAATTTAAGACTGTACAACAAACTCACTTTTACCAGGTATTGTTTCTTTGTAAAGTTCAGTTAGACTTTTTTAGCTAGGTATTGGTCTAAAGACTTTCATTCAGTTTTTTGGGTAGGGGGAAGAGGACAGAAAGGAGTCATGAGCAGGCAAGCCAGAGGAATGGCTGTCATTTCTCTGATTAGATATGTTCCTGGTGAGGATGCTGTACTCTCCCTCACACTCTGACAGTAACCCTGCCTCTGTCCTCCCGTGTACTTGATGCCCTCTGTGAGCCCCCACAATCTGCTACTTGAAGTACAGAGAGTTTGCCCACATGCTGGGAAAGTCCTAGGGCTTTTATACTTTTGTTTTTATTCACTAACGTTTGTAATATCAAAAATAGCAGAATATTCTATTTATACTGATAGAAAGGAGGCCTTGTCCACATAGGGTTATTAATTTTCTGTCATACCTTCATTCTAGTAAGTGTTTCATTATGTTTCCAGTTTCTGTTACAAGCATTCCTCCTGCCCTCCTTTAGCTTTTCCCTGCCCTGGAATGGATAAGAAGTTCAAGCAGAGTCTGTAGTATAATTTTTCTTGGGACCCCATGTAGGTAAAAAGAAGCTATCATGGAAACTTTTTTTTTATTTCAGCCATAAGATGTTCCCTTGGGTATGCATGCAAGCAGTCCAGAATAATTTGCCTAAATTAAACTTGGCTACTTTATTTCATAATTTTAGATGGTAGGACATGCTTCTATAATGTCATGTTATCTCTCCTTAGCATTGCAAAGCTTCTTGCTGAAGCTGGAGATATGTTGGAGGTAATTGATTACCTTTCTTTGCCTTTTTTCCACAGGGTACGTTTTTATATTTTAGTGCCTGTGGTGCAAGTATTTTTATAACTTATGAAAGTGTTTGAATAAAGTCTTCCTGAACTGTTATTTTAGAATTGACTTCCTTAACAGTGGATTCTCACCTTTAGAAATTGAACCTTTGATGATTTCTGCCTGGTTTGTGTTGTTCATGACCTGCTTTGGAGTTTTTTATTTGGTTGTTTGGTTGGGGACTTTTGTTTTTTTGTTTGTTTGTTTGTTGGGGGTTTTTTTGTTGTCTGGTTGGTTTTTACTTATCAATTCCTAACTTTTCAGCAGTATTGCTTGTTTTTTTGGGGGAAATCCTTAGCTTTTTCTAAAAGCTTAAACTGATGCAGACTCTGCAGGGTACTATTAATGTTAGAAATTAGCATCAATGAGCAGATTAGAAAGAAAAAATCACCTGGTTTTAAGTGAAGTTTATTACTGATTATCTGAGAGTTTAGAAAATGTATTTCAGGAATATTAGTTATTTCTAACTGTATATACTCAAATATTTGTGGACTTCTATGGGTTTTTGATAGGGAAATGGAAACAAGTTTTTTTATGTTTCTTGGAGAAAACAAGGCTTATTTTACATGTTTTTTCTGTGCTTTCTTGATATGGATGTAATATGGAGAAAATATTTTTGTTCTATACTAGATTCTATATATGTAAAATACTCAGTGCATTGGATATACTCTGTTTTACAGTGTTTTCTCAAACCAGGAGCAGCACTCTGGGAAGAAGATGGCATAAGAAAACCATGCAGTTAGTTTCTCATTATGTGTGTGAAAGAATGCTTGTAAAGTATAATATAATTTCTTTGGACAGAACTGTCAGGATGTCTTTAGATGTGCCTGTGGACAGGAGAGTTTATTATTTCATGCCATCACAGGAATGCTAAATTCAATATAGCCATCATCCTTATAGAAATAAATAAATCTGATTAATCAGACCATAGCTGAAAGTGCATGAGGATTTCAGTTAATTTTGTACAGATAATAAAATAAAAAAACCCACAAAAGTAAGCTACTAATTTTCATTGTTTTGTGCTAGCCTTCTGGCCTCTATAAACTCAGTTAGCTTCAGGCTGAATTTTCTGTTTTCAAGACTTAAGTGTTATGCTCTTCCATCTTAAGTGAAAATGCCTGTTTTGCTAAAGAATACAGTCTGATAGTCTGGCCTATTATGTTGGCTGTGAGTCTGTAATCTGGTATCACTGCTTGTGATCAGGCTCTAAACTGAAGGGTGTGCTACCTTCAGTGGTGCTTCAAGGTGTTTCCGTGTCAGACTGGATGGGATGCACTTCGGATGGAAGTTCAGTGCTTTAAATTTTTTATTTTAGTTTGGGCATTTTTTTAAAAGCTTTGTTTGTTTGTGATGTGTAAGATGACGTGAAGGACTTTGACGTGAAATTCTGTGTTACAAGTTCTGAAAGCAGACCGCTTAAGCTAGAAATGCTTAGTATAAGTTTGTTACCACATGGTTTATCTGTATTTTACTGCTTGAATGCAAAACTTCGTTAAAGTTTGCAAATGAATGATTCCAGAGCTACCTCATCAGATAACATGGAGCAGAAAGCCGCAGTTGGCACATGGCAAGTTGTTGCTGTGCTGATTCATATGTGTGCAAGAGGAGAGGAAATGAAGAGTTCTGTAACCAGCTGAAACTACAGGGAAGTTTTCTTCAGTAGCAACTGATAAAACAGATTGTGATTTAACATACTCATACTAATAGATCAGAGAGCTGTTTTATGTGGATCACTCGTTGACTGAAAAAAATAATTTCAAAGCAGAATAAGCAATCTGTGAGTAATTATGGCCTACAAAAAACCACAACCCAACACCAAAAAAAAAAAAAAAAAAAAACCACCAAAAAACCACCAGAGAAAAAATAACTAAATAACTCCTGTAGGTTCACCAGAGGAGGGAAAAACCAGTGATCATGATGGTACTATTACTCCTGAAAACTTCCCATGATTTCAAATAACCAAAAGACACAGGAATTCAGCATCTGGTAAGGTGGGAGACTACTTTGTAATTCCTTTGCTCTTTGGTCTGTTTGAGCTTAATGCCCTACTTATGACGAATTGTTTGTAGTTGTTTTAATTACAGTATCAGAAATATTTTACTGTTAGTAGGCAAATGTACCATGTGTTCGAAATTTAAAGGATTATTTTTAAAAAGCAGACCATGCCAATTTTTGTGATTCATTAGGAAGCTTACCAATGTCACTTTTTTATAAGCCCATATTAATTATGAGATCTCTAAGATACGCATTTGGAAACTGTGGTCTGTAGTTTCCGAATTTGGAGCTCGTAGAAGATTGAAAACTGTGGATATCCAATTGAGTGACAGAGACTTGTATTTTTACCTTTTTTCTATTTTTTTTTTCTTTTCCCTTGAGGAAATTTTTTATTTCTATAAATAAAACTGCTCAGGCATCCTTATATATGGATGCATTTTACTCAGATTCTATTCTTAACCATCATGAAGCAAAGGGAGCCTGGGATGCAGTGTTTGTTTCTATCTACTGTTTCATGGGAAAACATTTGGGAACAGGCAGAGGTGATAAGGTTATGTGTAAGGGTTTTTCACAAATTGATCAAGTACCACCCACAGAGTTTTGGCTATTTTGCTTGACGGAAAACAAAGATGAGCAATTATGGTTTGCTGTTTGTGACATCATTTTATAAGCTAAATATAATTTTCTGCTGAACATCTGCTGGTAATGTCATGGTAATAACTTCCTGTTGATTAATTAAATCTATTCCTTCTCCTCCTTATTTGTAACTTGCATGAAGTTGTCCAAATGTGGGTTCATGTTATTACTAATGGGCTGTGAATGGAAACACTGTACACATTTTAATTTTCTTCTTTGCTTTGCTCAGAAGTAACAATTTAAAATTGATTGCCTTATTAAAATTTGTTCTCTCAAAATAAGCTATAGCTCTGATGACTCTCAGAATAGTTTGGTTTTTTTGAATTATGAGACATTTTTACTACATTGCTGCCAACATATAGAATTGTTTAAGCATTTGGTAGTATTTTAAGTACTTTAGAAAGGGTCTAATTTGAAGGAAAGGCAACATCTAATTCTTGAAACACTTCACGTGAAATAGACTGTGAGTAGGAAGACTTTCTTTAAAAAGAACTTTTTAAAAAATAAAATATTATGTTGAATGAAAATGTTGGACATGAACTGATTGGTATCCCAAAGGAAATCTATTGAGACTCATGTCACTCCTTTACAGCAAGGTTTTGGCAATTGAGTATTGTGTTAGATTTCAGTAGTTTTGGACCCTTTGCTGAGCTGAAGGAGATTGTAAAGTTAGATATTACGAAAGGTTAAAATATAAAGCAGGTAACCTTAAAGGTATAGCAACATACTTGATGTCTGACAGTGTATAAAAATTCTCTACAAATTTCCAGAATATGATAAAAATAACCATTTTGGACACAAGTTAGATAAATAGAAAATTTGAAATGGTCTCATTTCATTTCTCTCTTTAAAATTTTGAAAGTTCAATTATTTGCTTATCTGTGTTTGAGTTTTGACAAATGTCAAGGTCTTTGCCTTACTTCTGTAAATGCTTTCATGTTGCATTGTGCTCCTAAGTCTTTGAATACGTAACAGAAAAATCTCAATTTGCTGCTTAACCCAGTAAATTACAAGAAGACTTTTCCACTACTCTGACTTGCAATGCTGGTGGCAGTTTACTGAGATACAAAACATTTTTTCATGGCCTATTTGTATGATATATTGAACTTTGGATCACTTTTAATGTAGGAAAGAAGTATCTGATGAGATTTTTACCAGCTTAGCATTTACTCTCTTTACTGAATTGACAGCTTTCCTCCTTGGGTTGAAAGAATCTCTTTAGATTGGGTTTAAGAGCAAAATTTGTAGTCACTTTGTGGGAGCTTAAACTGAAATTTCTACTTAATTTTCAGTTTGAAGTGCAGTCATCTGGTTTGAAAAGAAACTGAGGAACACCACCCTCAGAGTAGAACTGTTCTTAGAACTTGGCAGTGTCTAATAACCTCAGATTGTTTTCCTCTCCTGCTCCATTAATTTAAATTAATTTTAAATCATAATACTTCAAGTCACAGACAGCAATTTTTAAGTATCATTGAATGTTAAATCTATTTTCTGTTAATTCTGAGTACTTGGGGATTAATAGATAATCCTTAGGACACTGAACTTGCAAAGCAGAATGCCTTTAAGCAAAGTCAGAGAGTATCAGTTAGAGTTTACAGTTACATCTGTTTTGGCTGTGCTAATGAATTGCTTTTATTATTCAAAGGCAAGAAAATGAATATACTTCCCAAAACATTAGTACCAGTAGCTTTGTGAACATTAGGCAAACAATACTAGGTTTATTTACAGTGAACTTATTGTTATTGGTGTCTGGGAAGACCTGGATTCTAGACTGGGTCTTAGTCACACTTTCTTATTTCCTTCAGGGTTAAGGAGTGTGAACTTGCAGAGCTGTGTTAACCTGAGGTGGGAAATTCTGGCAAATGGTTTCCTGAAGCTTTCAGGAACTGAATTACTTCTAGTAATTCAGTGAGAATTCTAGTAATTCTAGTACTTCTAGTGAGAACACCACCTCTTCCTCAAGTTTGATTAAAGTCATCAATAGATGCTCTAATTTTCAGAGAACACATACAGCTGTCTACAAAATATAACTGCGTAAGATTTACAAATTGTCCCTGCACCAAGTGTTTTTCACTGACGTTTTTGACTTCCTTTATCAATTGCCTGTGTTTAAAAGGAATGTGATAACTGGACAGGTTTACTGTTTCCATGCAGAATATATAATGCTTGAGTTCTACCTGGTTTTCCTGCACCATGTTCCATCTACCAGGCCTCCAATTTTCCTAAAATTTGTTGCAACTTAATCAGTGAGTTCTTTGTCTCTCTGTCAAATTTAGCTAATCCTGGTTGAGGTTTGAAATCTTCTGGGCAAACAGTCAAGATTTACAGACAAAAGCAAGGTTTCTGTAAGCTCCCTATGTTTCTGTTTTTCTAGAAATATCACTAAGAAGTCTATTCTAACAGACTCTCCCGTTGTAGTTAAATATAAGAGTGTTTTTCGTAGTGTGGTTGGTTGTAAGGCAGGAATTCTTTAATGTGTGGCAATATTTTGTCTTTAACATTTGAATGCCAAATTGAACTTACTCTTTTCCGTGTAAATCAGCGTTTGAGACTATATTCATCTTGTGCTTTAGTAAACGTACCAGAGCCTTCCATTAATACTGTTTCCCAAGAACCTCAGATATATCTTCATAATTTGGAAATAACACAGTGACTATGAGTTCTTCTAGGGTTGAAATAACAGTATCTCATATCCCAAAATCTTTGTAAAGGAAAGATATGGACGGTCTTAAGATGCAACAATCCTATATATATACTTCATGATCATCTAAAAGTACATGGGATACACTGAGAGCCAGAATATTCCAAGATACTTGAAATGCTTTCTTTTGGAGACTTCTAAACCTTTAAAGCAAGGAGGTAAAGCAAAGTAAAATTAAGTGAGAAATTCATTTTCTCCCTATCTTGTCCAAAAATCAAGCTATTTGTATTCTATTTCGTTTTGTGCTAACAAGTTACTCCTTCAGAATATAAAAGTCTTTGGAATAATTTGAAGTTGACGTAAGAAAAATTTTCATATTGAGAAGAAAATTAAATTCATGATATTAGAGAGAGAGATGTAATTAAACCATCTAGTTAGGAGTGGGAAAGTTCTGGGTTCATATCCTTTCTCTTTTGGAGTTTTTATTCATTTTATTCCCTTATATATAAAATATAAAGCCTCTCATGGAAACAAGACTTACCTGCTCCTGGCTGAGCATTCTAACCACTGAATTACAGCTTTCTGTTGGGCAGTGTCATAACTTGAACAGCATGGCTGGAGAGAGTACCCTTTCTTCCACAGTTTTGTGCATTTAAAAGGCAGCAGCCTGGCTGACAAAGCATTGCTCTATGAGTCATGAGTTTAAGTAGACTTGAACTGAGAAGGCCAGTTCTCTTAGTCCAGTGCAAATGTTATGACCATTAGGTCTTTCTGTAGAACAGCCTTTTATGTTTAATGTTTGAAATCTCTAGTTTGATGTCTAGCACAGTTTTATTTTTGCCACACCCTCGTATCAGTATGCATCCCTGATAGATTTCAGTATTAGTTGCATCGGCCATTTATTATTTGACATGACTACTTCCTGAGTCAGTTACTTAGGCACAGAAAGGAGGGCCAAAAGGAAACTGGAAGTATCTTGCTGTGAATTTATCTGTTTCTTTTTTCATAAAGAAATCAATGAAAGTGATATCATCAAGTACTATGGTACTATCAGACCTTGAGATGGGTTCCCTCTAGTTTTGTAGCATTGTCAATTAAGGTCTGAAGTACATGCCTGGGTATTTGCCCCTGTCTGTCAGCCTCATGCTCTGCACTTCATGGGTTCTTGCCTGAGGGCTTGAGACCTTTCCTTACAGAATGTAACTGCACAATGGAACTTTTAACCCAGACAGGGTGGTAAGACTTTCTTCTTTGCTCTCTTACCTCACCACAGTCTCTGCTTTCAGCCATTTCCCACCACAAAGGACTGTGCAGGATGGCACTGAAGACACAGGAATGTTATTGTGGATAATGCAGCAGTATAAGTTTGCAATAATACTGATAAGATTTAATATTACTTAAATTTAAAATAGTTACATTATCGTGGTGGCAGTACTTAATCCATTGGTCTCTGATCCTACCTGATTCAAAGGCAGGGTCAACTACGTGTAAATCACTCTTGACAGAAACTCATCAACATGCCTAGGTAATCTTGTAAAAGTCTGCCAATAATTCTGCCTAGCAATTTTACATTCTGTAAGATTATTTTAGAGACTTAGGAGATTTTTTTTTTATGTTTGACAATGATTTTAAGACTCTCTTTTGAAAATCTGTTCAGCCTTACAACATAAATATATTTTGTGTACATTGTAAAGATTGAGTATTTTAAATACATCAGGTGAGACTAAAATTTCCGCTTTGCAATAGCTAATGGATATTTTCATGGGCTGTCAATAAATTCTGGAGAAACAGTTTAATTGTAACCATTTAAAAGGTTTATTTTGTAAATGTAGATACATCAAATGTAATTAGAAATAGTAAAACTTAACTACCACAATTTATTTTAGTGTAAAAATAAACTAAAATTGTTTGAAGATATAAGAAGTTTTCAAAGAAATCTCAATGTCATCAGTTAATCAGGTAAAGTTGTTGTGAAGGACTTTCTAATGAATTAGGGATGATTTAACCTTTCATGACTCAAAAATACCATTAAGAACTTCAAGACACAGACAAAACTGAATTGATGGGGAGGATCATGCTCTCTCACTTAGCCTGGAGCAATGTTTATACATCAAAGTTATTTCTCTCAACTTTGCATTGTGTGGGTCTTTTCTGTTGTTTCCTTCTCCCATTTTCTGAAGGAATCAGTTTCTCAAAAAGTACCATCACTGAACAAACAACTAAAAACTACTTTTTTTAAAGTGCTGAAATAAGAGGTTAATTCATACTAAACAAAGGTTTCATGCTATGAAGTTGGAGGGAGCCCTTGTGATCATCTAGTCACATACGGATTTTTCACCCATATGACTACTCTGAGTGAATTTCTTTGTCAACCAGAGCTATGTTTTTGAAGAAAATGCCCCTCATTAATAGTATTTATTCAAGCTTTAATTCAAGCCCTAGTGGTACAGCACATAGCTTCTCAATCATATGTACCTGAAACATGTACCTAAAGACTGCTGAGATTTCCCTTATTGCCTCATCCATCACAGTTGGAATTCTCTCTTAGGTCAGAAGAAATTGAGGTGTTTTGAATCCGACCTGGTACAAAAACCAAATCTGAAGGTCCTTGTGTGTATGTGTATATGTGTAAATAGATTTTTTTTTTTTTTTAATTAAAAGCCTAACTTTTCTATCTATCTTATGGTATGGTTCCACTTAAGTGAAGACAGAGGCAGCTGAATCTTCAAATGGTGTTTCTGTGTTCAAGGTTAGTGGCAAAAGTGAAGAGCTGCAGAGTTCCTCTGCTTTTCCCTCCACAAGAAGTTCAAAAAGGAAGGCAGAGAATGAGAGCAGGTCAACTGTGCATAGTGGGGAAAAGCACAGAGGCATCTCGTCTGCCGTGGACCGTGCTTTGGACCACATTGTGGGGCAGCTGGAAATGTTAACTCTAGTAAGTATGCAGTAACAGATGACACTTGCAGTGCAAAATGACAGTGCTGTCAAAGGGCAACAATACCCTGGAGTCATGCTCATAAATCAGAACATTAAAGACTGTAGGGTTGTTTTGAATAGTTGTTTAGTCAAGTGACTGTTTTGATGTTTTCCTTTCAGAAAATATTGATTGCATGTATTGTGTTTGCTAAAGTGAAAGCTTCCTGATACGTAATCATAAAGGATATTGCTGTATTTTTAACTCTGATCGAAGAGAATCACTATTTTTCAGTAGTGAGATCTAGGGTAGTTTTGTCAGAAGCCAGTTGTTTACCAGACGTTGTTGGATTCCAGCTGCAGCACTCATGCACTAGCAGGGGATGAACAAAGTTAATTGGCAATGTACCATTAAATCCCTTTTCCAAGTTAGTGTGTGAGGTGTTGGCTTAGGTAGGGATCTAAGCCGTGGAATAAGTCCTAGTGTCAGTGAAACTGCACAAATACTCAGTGACTCCAAGTCACTTGTTTGCAAGTGCTCAGTACTTCTTTGTAGTAATCCAGATTTAGCTAATGTTTTAAGATACTGCTTTCTAGTCTGTAATATATTAACATTAAATCACATCAAAATGAAGCAGCTCAAGGTTTTTTTCTGTGTTCTTTTGCAATATGTATGTTCGAAGAAATAGGTCTTGGGAAGTATGGAGTCAAGCCATGAGCTGAAAATGATTTGTGTAGTAAGTTGGATGAAAAAGAAACTTCGAGGCTGGGTCCAAAAAACTACTTTTTCTGATGAAGATAATCTCTTAGAGAATTAATGCCTTATAATAGTATATTTTTTTTTCTCACTTCCTTTTCTTGGGGATGCCTTAAAAGTTTCTTTTAGGTTTTTGAAAGACATCATTTGTGGCCACAGTGATGGCTGTTTTTCTATTGAAATATGGATGCAACTTTCACACAGTATTTCAGAGTAATTTACATTATGCATGTATGTATTTTCTTCTCTCAGTGAAAATGTTTTGTGAAAACTATTGAAAATCTTTAGACAATCTCCACAGATATGAGGCCATAATTTTTGAATATAGTTGTAAATAGTGGAATATATGAAGAGAAGCAATCTTACAGTATTTTTTTCCTGTTGAGTTAAAATTACTTTTCTTACATTACTATGTTGCACACTTTTATAATACTGTGTGGGTAATATAAAACTAATTGAAATTATTCTCTTCTTTGTGCAGACTGTTTCACTCCTGGAACATCGTCTGACTTGTACTGAAGATAAATTGAAAGAATGCATAAGAGATCAGCAAAAAATGTTATTTAAGGAAAACCAGAACAAATAAAATACGAAAATGAACTATGTTGATGAATAAGTTTCGTAAAATCACACGGAATGTTTCTCCACTGGATTTTGCTATAAGCAGAAACATCAAATCGAAGTAATAAAAACTGAAGAAATTTTTTTTAAAAGTTCCAAACATTCGTAGCAAGCAGGTATTCTGGTTATATATTTAATGGAGTGTAGACCAATCAAAACTAGTATTTTCTAAATAATTTCCATTGAACATTACAGGACTCTTATTTCAACCTAACAAGATCTTTGAATATAACTAAGCCACTAACTACATATTATTAGGTGAATAGCAGTTATTATGCAGGTTACCACTATGCAGATTTTTAAACTCAGGCAAGGATTGTGAAAATAATGTTCTTTGTGCTAAGGCATACATATTCTCAGGTATTTTACCAAAAAGTAGCGAGTTATTCTATATCTTCTAAACATTTTAGTAATGATTGCAAGAAGATGTAGTGTGAAAATTTTTAGTTACAAACACAAAAATTAAGTCACTTAAACTTCAAAGCTATAATTGCATCTGTGTGAATTCAGCTGCAAGACTGATGCATTTGAACACTTCTGCTTATCTCATCCCCATCAAAATTAATTTTTTATATTTAGAAAAATAAAAATCAGCTTTATACTTCTGAGGAATGATGAACACAAAATGATGCAAAATCTAGGTCATAAATACAAAAGATTCCTATCCTATGAGAATATCCACATGTGCTGTAGCTTCGCATGCTATGAATGTACCCCATCAGGTAATGCATTGTGAATGCAGATATAAGTCAGGAAAGACTTTGCAGTGTATGATGATTTTGGTTTTATTTTTAATAAAAGTGCAATTCTTAGAAAGATGATTTTAGGTCTTATTTTTTAGTGGAAAATATCTATTTTCTTTATGTCTATCTATTATTTTTTTAAATGGCAGTTGCAGAACACCTCTTGTAAATCCACAGTCAAAACTAGGTAATCATTTCTGTAACTTTATGTGTATGTTGAAAAATAGGACACTTGAAGTGGGGGAGTGCTTTAATCCAATTCTGCAACTGACTGTATATAGATAAAGCCCATTTCCCAGGCTGAACCTCATTAACATCAACAGAGTTCAGCTTAAGTACACGAGCTCACTATGCAGATACAATTGCAGTTCAAGCCACACAAATGTGCCGTCACTTTTTCTTGTATAACTTACTGTCTTTCTCAGCAACCACCTTCAGTCAGCCAGACATCACCTCACTTCCTTGGTTAACTCTGGTTTTTACCAACAGGTACTCCATATCTGCAGCTCAGTCTTGAGTACTACTGTTTATGGCAAAGAAGCAGTCTCTTATAAAACTTTTGGATGCAACTGTTTCTAGGCAGCATCCTAGCCACAGATTTTTTGTCAGAGTGGTCTTATGTATTCCAGCCTGACCTTTGATTATGTAATAGTTTATACTACTATATAACACAAAGTTATGTAAATGCTCTCTTTTAGATCAAATGTACCTCACTTTATGAATTTGCAAATACTCTTCTGGTCTTTACCTTTTCTTGTCTCCATTAGAAGACACAAAACCATGTAGCTATTAAAATTTTGGCTTATTTTTTGTTTTCTCTTAGTGGACTATATATATGTCTTAAATCTGCAGATTTTTCTTTTAATTTTTTTCAGGATTATTGATCAACAAGATTTGGGCATTTATTTTACTTCCATATTTTTAAATAAAATCTCTGCTGAAATGTTCCCTTCTGTCTTAGCTCCTATCACTAATCCCTCTTCCTTTTCAGTACCTATTAACCAGAGCATTTACTACTTAATCCAGTTTATTCCTCTGTTGTTTGTGAATCTGGTGAACCAACATAACATTTCCAAATTAAGACGTGATATTGTCATTCTGTCAGGTGGTCTGTCGATACTGAAACTCAACATGATGACACTTGGGAGGATGTCTGGTCATGATTGGTTGAAAACCAGATGGATGCATTTTTCTCAAGCTGTGATGGCTCTCCTTAAACACAGCCACAACCATCTAACATGACATTTCTTTTTAAAAAGCATTGATGTGGGCAAGTTATCTAATTCTCTTGATCTATATAATTTCTAATAAAGTTATGGAATGGAAAAACTTCCTTTAAAAGCACCTGCCAAGGCTGTTAAGCTCTCAGAAGCATTTACTTTAGGGTTTGTACTCTGTCAAATAACTGGTGAATTTGAATTATAAAACTAGAGGAAAATGCTGTTTAGTCGTAGTTGTGCTTTTGCATCGTGTGAAAAAATAATTGCATGGGTCTTCAAATTATTAAAATTGTATCTGTGTTGGAGGCTGCAGTGGAGTACTGAGAGCCCATACTTGTTCTATACAAGCTGAACAATGTACCTGATGCAGTACAGCTTTCCTCAGGCTAAATTATCCCTCTGATACTAAATATAAATAGGCCACCCTGTTGGAGAAAGACTGCTTCCAGCATTCAGGGCAGCTACTGCAAAAATGGCTCAATTACTTATTAAAAAGAATGACACGTAGTAGATCCCCAAGGTCTGTGTGTCGAGAGAGAGAAGGTGGCGGCAGGAATAGTTGTTGCTGGGAGACTGTCTCTGGAGAAGCCCAGCTTCAAATTCCTCAAGTGTCAAAGCACTGTGCAGTAGCTCAGCAGCTCATTGCAGCGTACTTCAGCAGACATTTGAAACCAAAAATGCTCTTCCAAACTGAAAGAAATGCTACCAGTTGTTACTTCAGCATTCACTTTTTGCTATTGTTGACATATTTTTTATAAACTTAGCGTTTTGGAACACCCATTCCTGGAGGTGAACATATCTGAACAATTCCCTTGTCTTTGGGGGGTTGTTGTTTCCTGCTTTTACACCTGTAAAATACACAAGATAATAATTAGTTTTTTCATTATCGTCGTCATCGTGAGAAATCGAAACTGTAGTTTTAAATTTTTATTATATAAATCTTCCAGATGGAAAAATGGTGGTAGAATAGATTCTTATTGCTATTGTAGGATGTCCTGAACAGATCCATATAGCGTGAGGCATTTGAAAAATACAACTTATCATCTTTATTTATATTTACTTAAATAAATATGCTATACTACTTTTAGGGTAAACAATGTTCTTTTTGCATCCTAGAAGTCTTATTACAGTGTTGCTGAATTATTTTCATTGCCATATCACAGCATAAAATCACTCTTGATTTTTCTACTGAGCGACAGTAGCCTGGATGTGACTATTTCCAGGGACGTAGCTTTATGTAACCTGTTTACCTTGTAAGACTTGTAAAAATCAGAAATTCTGTACTCATTGCCCCAAACAATTAATGAATATGTATGTTCACATTGGATCCAAGAACAGTATGTTTTTGTCAGAGTACCCCCTCAGGGACTTTTGCACGCTTCGGATGCGTAGTACAATTGAAGCCGTTTCTTTGTGAGAAAATAGGTTAATGACTTGCCAAAAGGCAGATGTTAATTGGAAAAAGTGCATACAAGTGCTTTTCTTTACAATGTATATGGGTTGCATTTGTTATGACTTGCATCCAAGAACAGGTGCAATTTCAATTGACTCAGCTAACAGGATGTGCTGAATTCACTCCTCACCAATTTCACCAGAAATTTTAAATCCAGCAGAAAAAAAGTTTTTAAACTAGTCAGTGAGTGATAAGCTGCTTTTATTATCTGTT
Source organism: Oreocharis arfaki (assembly GCA_013398015.1). Lineage (NCBI taxonomy): Eukaryota > Metazoa > Chordata > Aves > Passeriformes > Paramythiidae > Oreocharis > Oreocharis arfaki. The sequence goes on along the minus strand of VZRR01013614.1, from coordinate 133,280 downwards.
ATAGAGTATATTTATAACTTAATATTGTACCTACAATTAAACACCTTAATAATATAAAAATATAATCTTTGATTGTTTATTGGTATTGCCAGAATTTACTGGTGCGCACTGAGGAGCCTTACATGAGACAAAATGTGTCATCCTTTGCAAATTATTTCTTTTAAAGACAGTCATCAGTTTTAGACAAGGTACCACACATGTATTTGTAAACAAAACTGAAAGCAGAAAAATTGTGTTTTTTGCTAACACATTTCCTGCCATGAAGCTACACAATCAGGTCAAGGTCTTCGCCTTGCCTTGCTTCATTTTCCCACAGTTCCGAAGCAAAAGTTAATGAAAGAGGTGGTAAAAACCTATCTGGGTGTGTCAGGGTCAGAAGAACTGCTATTGGATAGTTTAATAGTTCTGTTTGGAGGGCTCTGGGAATTTCTAGGCTGCTCATACAGGTACACTGCAACAAGAACTTCAGTTTGGATCCGTGTGCCTAGCCTAACCTCATCCTTCAAAAGTCGGAGGAGGGCTGGATGTGAAATTCCTCTGCCTGCGCTGCAGCAACAGTCTAAACCAGTGCAGGAAAATCTAGTTCAAGATGGAGCATTGGCATTAATGAGGGTCCTGAGACTGCTGGTGACTGAGGTTATAAGATTTTCCCATGCCTGTAGCAAGGGCCTGCTCAGTGCACTTGCAAGAAGCATGAGTGGACTGAGAAGCAATATTGAGAGTCTCAATGCCATATAAATGTAGAATTCTGCAGCTCCCAGTTGCCATTAGGTTTCTAAGTCCATCTATGGCCTGTGTCCTTACAGACCTGCGTAAAAGAGAGGGACCCTGTTTCTCTTCAGAGCTGCTAAAGAGGAATCAATTGCCAGAAGAGAAGGAAAGACAACCACTGACTGTCTTTTTTTATCCATTTGTGCTTTGTATTGTAATGAAATAGTAGCTCTGTCTTGGGTTTTTATCTCCTTCTAATCCCCAGAGGAAATCCCTCCTCCTTTTAGAGAGATTAAACCTTAGGACACAGAAGGTAGCAAGAGCTGGGAACCTCTGTGCTAAAAGGTGTCACTGAACACAGCAGTGTTTTGGCCACAGCAGTGAAAGCCAAAGGCCTGCAGTGCTTATTCCATCACCTGTATCAAATGTCAATTCTCTCTTAAGATTCAGAAAAAGGTTTATAACATTCATAAACAAAGCATGTTTTTGTAAATCTGCTGTTTACTGGGACTTCATAAACAAGTGTCAGAGAGATGCAAGTCTGGGAAGGTCAAAGCAGTAAAATTATTTTTTCTATTTTTTCTAAGAAAGATTCAGGTGAGGCATACGCAAAAGATCCTGCTGCTTCATGCCACCCTGCATCTTGCATATCTCAGTTAGAAACGTTTAAGATGAAATGGGCTTGGGTGGTAAAAATAACAGCAGCAATGCTTTCTCATGAGTGCACTGGTTGAACATTTTTAAATTAATGTTTTCTCCTCATCATACATGCTGGGACCACAAGACCCAGGATGTTTGCTAAAGCCTAAAAAGAGTAATTTGAAAGACGTAAGATGATTTGTGATGGTTTCTGACAATGTCCAATTTCTGCACTGACTACTGGGGGTATTCTGTTAAAATTCAGTGATACGATACCTAAAATTTGCTCTTGTGAGCAAGAGCAGGGCATAGCCCTTAGTCTATAACTTGAAAATTCTTGTACTTCACAAAAATAGCTTTCATTTCTAAGAAAATTATATAAATGTATCAATATAATTAATTGACTTTTCAGTTAAGCAGTGATTCTAATCATGCAAAACGTAGATTATAATATTTGATTGTATGTAACCATACTGAGTGATTTCAGTCTGCTCTGATGTCTCTCTGCAGCTTCATTGCTGAAGCACTGTGAGCTTTTGTGCAGCTTCTGCAATCTATTCGGTATAGACCTAGCCTATAAATAGCTGCTTTATTGAATGACTGTGAGAGGTTCATTAGAGAAGTTGTGAAAGTCTCCTTCGAGCCAGGGCTGATATAGCACCACTCCGAATTACCGAAGAGTTTCAGCATGTGGCTAAGCCTAAGCATGAAGCCGGGCTTTTGGCCATGCAGCAGCAGCGATGCCCCCTCGAGCATCCCCCCAGCCAGCCCGGCTGCAGACTCTCACAAAGCCCAGCGCAGTTCTTGCTGGCTCTGGGCACAGGGACGAAAGCACAGCGTGTGGGAACTCGTGGTCACACCGATCTTGTCCCAAACCAGAGGCAGGACGCAGCCAGGGCGTCTGCTGGGGGCCAGAGCCGCAGGACATCCTGCCGATGCACCTCCCCGCCAGTGCGGGCGCAGCCAGGGAGATTAGTCATTTTAAAATCACACGCAGGCATAAGTACTTTGCTGACTCAATAGGAAGTCACTGGCTGAAATCAGTGGGACTTCTCACATGATGAAATTTACATTCTGGAAATGTCTTGGGGGGCAAAGAAAGAAAATTTGAATCGCAGCTGATGTCTGTTTCCTTTAGAGGTACACGAAAAACAAATACAACCATTTATCTTGAGCTTCTGGTAAGTTTAAAAGGGTGCTTTGCTATTTATTTCACAGCTATCTGAATTAGAGCTGACCAGGTCTGGCTCTGGTTCTCAGGTAAATGAAGAGAATGTAGGACTAGGTCCCCAGTTTGTATGCACACCTTCTCCTACAGCCTTTTGGGTACTCCTGTGGAAGAGATGCTAGAACAAGAGACGTTTCCAGTATTATTCAAAACCATAAAAGAGGAAATATGACTCCTCTTGTCTTTTTTTTTTTAATTGAGAAAAATGCTGTCAGCTGTCCAGGTATTCCAAGTTGTGTATATGTTTTCTACATTTCTCTCTTTTCTCTAAATGCTCTAGTTAGTAGTTTCAAAGTGAGAGAGTTATGCCCTTGTTACAGAATCTGAGTTTTGGGGAGAAATTATCTATATTTTCCTATCTAATGGTTTGGTAAGAACAAGAAGGAATTCAGAACTAGCAACCTGTAGTACCTGAAAAATGCTATTCAGAATGGAAAGATGATGAATACAATAAAATTGCTCCGTCTTCACCCAAAATCTCACCGTTACTTCTATGTTTGTGTACATTGTAGGGTAACAAAGCCGAGCCTTCAGCACTTGTGGAAAATCAGGCTGAGATGCCTGAGGGCTCATTTTTAAGGCTTGCTCCATATAAGAAGTCGCTTACAAAACTATATATAATGTAGCTTCTTAACATTAGCTATGACACACCCAGTTTCTTTCTTCTTTTTTTCTTTTTTTTTCTTTTTTATTATGTAAGCAACGATTATGCCATCAAGAACAGGGGCTGGGAGGTTTCCGTCAGCCCAGGTTTTTGTCAGAGAATGCCGATTTGTTGTAAGCAAAATGTTTTGCAGAAGCGTCTCTGTTTGAATGAACTTCCGATGAAACACAGGGCAGGTTTCCATCACAAGCCTGCCTGACTTCCTGCCAGCTTGCCTGGCAACTCTCCAGGCTCCACGGCTCCAGGATGGCTCTGGACTGAACCTGTGATTCTTCCTGGCTTCTTTTACTTCTTTTTTGACTTTTTTTTTAATTAGAGGGAAAAGGTCTTGACAGAAATACACATTGGTTCTGCTTGGCTTTTTCTGATTGTCCTGAATTAGGCATTTTGATAGTATGGACCTTGCATAGCCCAGTCCCATGTTTTGTTATGTGGGAGAGCCAGGGCAGCTTTCCTCCCTTCCTGAGAAGCTGCTCTGGTTAAACTGCCCTGGAAGTGAAATATTTTTCATGTCACTCTGAGGTTCATTTCTGAGCATTTTCAGGATACCTCGTAGTGCCAATATTGTCTCTTCTATGTTCTAAAATGCCCAGTTGCACTGTGGTTTCTCCATGCTAGCAGTGCCATTCAGCACTGTCTCCTTCCCTCACTCCTTCCAGGCCAGCGTCTGGGACAGAGGCTGACTGTTTTCTGGTCACTCTGACTGCTGGAATTGTGGATATAAGGTGGTTTCTTGGGACCTTAGACACAGAGATATATTCTAGAAAGCCACCTTGGTGGCCAGATGCAGGTGGTTTGGCTGCTGCTCCCTGGTTTATCTGCTCCATCTTCCCTTGGAGCCAGAGATGTTTCTCTACATTGCCGTCTGAATCACCTGGGGGGTGATTTCATTCCTTCTCTTTAATGTGGGGTGATCTGAGGGCAGGGACTTGTGCAGGCATGTGCTGGAATCCTGGGGGCTCCATGGGTGAAGCAAGCTATGGAAGGCAGATAACTTCCCTTCCACCTCAGGGCTCATGCCACAGGCAGTCACTTTTATCTGCCTTTGTACTCCAAACTCTTAACCTCTAACAACATCCTGTACTTGTTTCTTAACTTCAGTCCATGAGCATCAGTATGTTAATTGTGTCTGTGTACTTGGGTTAACTTGGCTTTGAAAAGTATTTGACTGAGAAGAAGCATTTGGCCAACATCAAGAAGATCTGGTGATTTAACCTCTGAAGTTGATTTGGTCTTGGTGTTACCAAACAACAAAATCCAGCTGTAAGCATCATCTTAATATTCTCTTTAGGCATTAGAGTATCTCATTTTTCCCAGACCTCTCATTTTTAGTTTCTCAATCAGTGACCCATTACATTCAAAAGTGGATTGCTCAAGAGGCTGGCACAGCCAACAAGATCAGCCTGTACTGCTGTTACAGCATGACCAGGAGCTATAGAAAGAATTGGGAAAGAAAGTGAGGTACTCCAGTGTAATTTTCTAGGCAATGTTGTAAGTCCTGCCGGACCCTTAAACTTCCAAGGAGACGAGGCTTTGAGTTTTCAGGGTGTGAGGGGAAGAGACAATGCCAGCAGAGGCTGAATGCAGGCAGAGAGAGATAGGGAGGGGACAAATATGAGCCCCATTCTGCTTAAGTGCAGTCTGATAATTTGGTTGTACAGTCTTTACAAATGGACCGACAAGCTCTGCCTCCTTCTGCACTAGTATTTGTCATGCCTATATTGTCTGTCCTACTGTAGCCCATCAGTTCTTTGCTTATCTCTTCCCCTCTGTGTTTTCACCCTCTCTTCTCTCCCATCCTTTTTGTCTAAAAAATTATTTTGCAACCTACAATTACTGCACTTGGCTGAAGTCTTGTCAGGCATATCAGGAAGTTTCTGGATCACTCATGGGTGGAGTTTCCCAAAAGCATCAATTTGGTATTAATGGTGTATAAACAATGGGCCTGTCAAACCCTGAATAGTGTGAGGCAACCTCGAAATGTTGTGCCTTCTTGCAGATTTCCCTCATGGTTACCTCACATGACAGAGCCAGCATGGTCTCCACAGTCACACAGCCAAAAGTGACCACAGGCAAAACCTCAGCATATACCAGGAGAAACCTGCCTCATGTTCATGTGTTTCTTTCCATTGGCCTGACGCATCAGTACCAATCCTGTTCGGTAGAAGCCTGTCCAAGCAGACATTAAGTTATGGTGGGTGACAGAGTTAGAAGTGCAGGCACATTTTCAAAGTTGCACTTGAATTACCAAGCTCACTTCTGCCAGCTGTCGTGGTATAACACGCTGTATAATAATGACATTGTTTGCAACAGCTATGGGATCCAGTTTGAATTGGGACATTGTCTGTAAGAGGATTTTAAGTAAATATTACGGTTCATACAGCACTAATATGGCTTGACACAGAGAATCACTAAGGAGGTCTTACTCCTGGTTAGGAAAGCAGTGGGCAAGAACTCATATAATTATTTCAGTCACAGACTTGGGGTGCCACAAATAGCCCTCCTTTCCTGCATTTCTTTTTGTAAGAGGCTGTTTGCACACATTTACCAACATTTGAATGAAATTTTCCATGCTAGGTATCCTTTTCAGGATGAAATTTTCTAGAAATTTTCTGCCTTTTTAAAGAATAAGATAATATGTGACCTCCCCCTTTAGACTTTTGCTGGAGCCTTTCTGGCATCAGAAAGCATTAAGACAGCTGATGGGAACTAGCTGGTGCAGGAGACATTTCTTCTGAGGACACAGGCAGGCAGCTCACTGAAAGCTGTCACAGTGAGTGAGCCAGGCCAGACCAAATGCGAACACAGTGGGACCTAGACTAGCTCAGCATCTAGATGGGAAGCAGATGAAAGAGTAGATCTGAGCACCACAGAGTGGTTGGGGACTTCACAAGACACTGAGAAGTCTCGAGAAGGACTGAGGAGATTTCAGTGTTGTGAGATGTCAAGCCTGGGACAAAGGGAGGAGATAGCTATGGTTCATTAGATCCCGTTTCCTAGCACTTTGCAGAGCAGACTCTTGCTCGACTAAACAACTGTTGAGCCACTTGTTTGGTATTTTCCCCAGCTGCTCACTTTCCCTGGGGCACAAGCAAGCATGGAGGTTAACATCTTGCTTTTGTTGGTTATTTCTTCACCTGTTCAAGAGGCAAACACTGATGCCGTGAATCCAAAAGCATAAAGAAAATACATACAGAGAAAACTGTCTGGAACTGTATGTTTAAATCTTTCAGCTGAGCCAACTTTTAAGAACTGAATTTTATCTCTGCATCTGTATCATCAGCCTGGCAGCTGTACTCTGTGTAGGAAGCAGTGGGATGGAGATCTGAAAAGGCTGGCAAGGAGGGGGGTGTAAAACCCAAAACCTGGAGACTGCAAGGTTATGAGAAGTGTTTTGAATTCTCATTGAGATCTGAGATACCCTAACGGGAGAAAGCAAGAGAGTTTAAATCAAGAGACAATGAAAAGTAATGCTGTGCTTATAGGTCTAGTCAATAGCTTTTATGTCAATAGGAAGATGAAGAGGACGAGGAAGGACCTTTAAAAGGAAGTAATTGCTTCTGCATTAGAACTGTGAAAAGTAGGAATGAGAAAAGCTGCAGATGAAGTTGCCTGTTCTCCTGCCTGAGACAAGGATGCTGCCACCTATCTAACAATGGTTTTATGAATCATAGACTGTGTTTATTTGTTGCTCTTCCTGTTTGATTTTATAATGGCAAGTGCATCCTTTTGCATTTTTCAAAATAATTTTGATGCTTGGAGATTGATTTGCCACACTAACACTCTCTCCCTTTCTCTATCCATTCAGCCTCTGATAAATAGCTCTTACTGCCTTCCTCTCATGTGTTCATGTCCCTACTGACTCCAAGGTATTTTCCAGTCTTCTAAGCACCCTGCACCATTTTCCCCCTGCCCCCTGCTTGCCAGTGGCACTGAGAAGGTCTCACCTTGGCTGCTGTGCCTGCTTCTCCCTGCCTCTTGAAGGCAGAAGGTCCTGCTCACCTTCTCAGTGCTTCTCCTGCTGTATTGCTCAAGCACAGGAAGCTCCATGCCTGGGAAAGGTTCCAAGCTAAGCACAGCATCATCAGGGAGCCTAAAAGGTTTGATTTCCTACAAAGCCCAGCATGGCCACTGAGAGTGCTTAACCCCAAGCTGTGTCTGCTGCTTCCTATTTTGCTCCCTTGGAGTCTCTGGCAATGTGAGCAATGCCTGGCTGTGTGGTGAGGGGAGACAGGGCTTGCTTTGAAGTGCATGGTGAGGGTTTGGAGCTGCAGCCTCAGGTGGATGCAGGGGCAAAGAGAAAGGAAACCTGCTCAGTGAACTAGAAATTCCCACACTCTGTTGTCAAACATGCTTGTTCACTGGTGTGGAAAAGGGAAGCTGCGGAGAAGAGAAATGAATTTCAATGCATTTTAATTGGGATTATGGGCATATGGTGTGGTGTCATTTGTTTTCCTCTTCCTGCTCTGCAGTGGGACTCTAATACCTTCACACATTTGCCTTTTTTTGCCATGTCAAAAGAGAAGACAGCAAGTGGCTTTTTTCTCCCCTCTTTTGGGGCCACACTAAGAGCTCTCACTTTACACTGAACTTTGCCAAAGGAACAATCATGATTTTCAGGGAAAGTGCAGCCAGATCACAAAACCAGATTAAGCAGCTCTGACTTACTTTTATTAAACTTTTCAGCTGCTTCTTGGAAGACCTTTGCTATTTTCCAGCAGCAGAAAGGGATAGATTAAAAGAGGGAGAGGAGACATGATGGACACAATACCACATGTACATAATTCACCAGCAGCTGGATAGTTGGGTTTTATTGTTATGATAGTATATTTAGTGTTTTGTAAAAAGCTACTTAGGGAGCTGTTTTTCTTGTTGTACAGCAGTTTGATAGATGTAAGATTCAGACATAAGCCTTTAATTATGCCCAGCATCACCGCAAAAGCAATTTCAGCTCTCTCCCCTGTCTCGTGCAGCATCTTGGGATGCTCTGCATCTGAATGTGAACAAGCTATTGTTTAACATGGCTTTAAATCATTACAGAAATATCCTGTAGCATCCACTGGGAAAGGCTGCTTCCATCTGTCCTATTCATTTCTCACAGTTGCTTTGGAAACCAGAGCCAGCAATCACAGAAATTTTGTTTAAAGGTTAAGCACAGAGTAGCATGATCTTTATACACTGTGCAAGTTAATAACAGGTGAAGGTGTTGCTCAGAAACATTTAAAGAGGAATGCAAAGCTTGAGATTAAGCATCTTTCCCAACCTCCACATAAGTGTCTTTCCACTTATTTTCCAAAACTGTGTATTACACGCTATAGGATTTGCAAGGGACTTACAAGCCAACACGTACTTAAAATAAAATGTCTCTAGCAGAGTTGTGGGCAATCAGTCTCCTCCTGGCACCCCTGACACAAATGTTCTGCATTTTGGCCAGCTCAGTGCTGTGGCATCACAGCCTGACTCAAACTCTAAGTCTCTAGCTCCTGAAAAAATGTCAAGGCTATTATTTTTCTTCTGAGAAATATGTATTTTTTATTATGGCTTAGACTTGCAGAAAAAGTATAACACACTGCCTAATGTTTTTCCATACATACAATATTTGATGCTCCTATTGTCCCAGAGTTTCTGTTTCAAATAATGATGGGGGGGAAAAAAAAAGTTGTATTAAATTTACATCAAAGGAAAGCTGGGGAAGCAGAAACATGAATAACAAACACATGCATAATGTGATTCTGAACAAAGAAACCTGTGCCGCCAGTGCAGGGATGGGCTGTGTGGGAGCACATATGTGTCATTGCAGTGTATTGCTAACACATGTGGGGGCATCCAGACATGCTTGGGGGCAGCTGACATCACTGTTTGAAGGTAAATTTGATAGAATATAGTTTGTAGGTACTGTGGCAATGTCTGCAAGTTACATCGTTGTAAAGTGGTCACCACAATCCTTTATGCATTATCCTGTACAAGCTTCCCTGTATAGGGTGTGCCAACGGGAGAGTGTACAGAATACGAAAAAAAATTAAAAACTAGATGATAATGACATTCTGAAAGTAGTTCATACACATCTTTGAAATGAATGGGAAAAAAAAAAATCATTAAATTGTAATGAATTTCACCCACTAAGAGCTCCAAAGCAGTTCAGCAGTTTTTCTTCTTCATCAGCTTGCAACATTACCAGCTTTTCCAGTGAAATGCAGAGCACAGCCAAGAGGAAGCTCTACATGGAAGTGAGAATGAGTTTGCCCAGAGCAACTGGAAGGTTCTTGGTTCAAAACTCTTCCAAAAGAACTGAGGACATGCTAGTCTCAAAGGTACCTCAGATAGTTGTGGAAGTGATTTAGTACTTTATATTTGTTACACAAAAATAGCTATGCTCGACATTTTTCTGTAATGCTCCTGGTTTAGTTTGGTTTCACCAGATATTTGAAATGTTGAACAAACATTGTCTATTACTCTGAACACATTTTTGCTTTTCTTTACAAGCAGCTCTGGCCCCTCTTCTGCTGTCCTTCATGTCACCCTCAAGCCGAGGCAGCACTGCACTGGCTGGCTGGCCTTTATCTTGGGATTGTCCAAATGTTCAGCACCCGTAACATTGCAGCAGATTTTCAGCAGCAGGCAGCCATCAGTCACAGTAATTACAGTTTAGGCCAAATTCTCAAAAGAGCTTGGCATACTGCCCCAGGTCTGGTCCCAGACATGGATACATAATGCCTTCCTGCAGGAATCACAGCTCTGATTTTGGGAGCTCCACCTAATTCTGTAATCCAAGAGCTGGAATGTGTGGTCAGGATAAAGGTGGCAGCTAAGTGCCTGTCACAGGTGGTGATGCTGGTTTGCGGTACTTGTGGTGCAAGAGAAGGATGGAAAAATGAGAATCCAGCTATTAGAAAATGATAGTTATGAACACTCGTTTTCTGTTACTAAAATCAGGTGGCTGGCCCACTGCATGCAGGGATTGAGGTGAAAATAGCCACTTAGGTTTTGGCACACTGTAGCTAAACATACTAGAGCAGGTCTTTAAACCTTGGTGCCCTAAATTTCTTTTAATGGATCTCCAACTAGTACCTAAGGAAACCCAGATTTATACTCATTAGGCTGATATCTTAAATTTCCATCTATATTATCACTGAAAGATGCTTAGAGCTGCACAAATTCAAAACAGTTGGAAAATATTCACTGGAACAGAATTATAATCAATCTTAAAATAGTAGTTTTCAAGACAGGAATCACTAAAGTCAGTTGTAGGTTTCTTGAATTTCTGCCTCCCCAAAGTCAGACTCAAGGGTAAAATAAGTTAGACGAAATCAGTGACTGTAGTATCAGGGTTATTCAGGGGCTTGTTGGCCTTTCTAATTGACCCTCAAAAACTGTTCTACCTATTTTGGGAACAGACTAAATGAAAGCAGTTCACCATCTTTTAGATTAATCCAGACACATGTTAAAGACAGACAATGAGGGAAAAAAAACCCAAAGAAAAAGTCCCCAAGCCAAAACCAAACAGGCAACCACAGACCCCTGCCAGTGCCTTGAGGTGAGCAAGGTAACTCCCTGGCAGTGCTCCTGTGGCTTTCAGGCAGCCAAAGCTGCCCCAGCCCAGATGTGAGGCAGGAAGCCATGCCAGCAGGGTGATGAAGTGTGGGGCTTGGCTTGAGGACAGGCCCTCCTGCCCCAGCTGTGTTTCAGTGCACTGCCAGTAGGGCCCATGTGCCATCCCCCAGTACTACAGCGAGTAAATGTGCTCAGTGTGCCTGCCTGAGCGCTTGCACAAGGTCCCACCACATGCACAGAGAGCTGCTGAAGCTCTGCTCTGCCAAGGTCAGTGGGAATTTGTTCACTGAGTGGTGCAGGCAGGATTTCCCCCCACGGACACACACCTCCTCCCGGATGTGTGTGCATGTGAGTGTTTGTGTATATACATACACTTTACAGTACAAAGTACTTACAGGAAGGCATCTTCTCTCTTTAAATATTTTTCTTCAACTTCATATTGCGTGAAGTCAGGTCCTCACTGTCACAGTTTCTCACAGCTTAATGGTGTTAAAGAGCCCTTCTTGCTCCTGACTGCTGCAATAACAATCAGGGTGGGAGGAAGGGGAAATGAGCATGCAGCACACGCTGTACCTTCCAGCCACCAGCTATTGTTAAGAGCACGTTGCTCCAGACAGAGTGGCAGCAAGGCATGGGGTGGGAAGCAGGTGTAACCTGCCAGGAACACCAGTCTAGCAAAAGTTGCTTTTAATTCAGATGAGTACTCCTACTTCCCAGATGCCTCTTGTCACCAAACTGAAAGAGGTTTTGCATTCCTGTTGCTCAACACATGAAAGCTTAACAAACACCTCTGTGGCAAACCAAGAGTTCATTTTCTCATGCTGGCACTTTGGTCATTCACCTGCAAAGTCAACAATCATTTTTTCTTCAACTCCCTCTCATTGCACAGCATTTCGTGTGCAACAGTTTTCTCTCAGGAAGCTTGTTTCCAGGCACTTTGCCATTGTTGGGTTCTTTACAGACTAGTCTTCAATCTCTCCTCCTTGCTTGTCTTGCTTGTCCAGCTCAGTATTTTTCCACTCTCTTCAGAAAGTCCCACCAGCAAAGGCTGCCCAGGCTGTGGTAGCCCCAGTGCAGTACTTTGCTCAAGCTAAGCCTGCACAGAGGTGTAGCCTGGCATGACTGACCAGGTTTGGACTGCTGATGGTTGGCCCAAGCCCAATTCAGGTCCCTCACTCCCTAAATTCAAAGGCAGTGTGTTGGAGAGCTAGTCAGCCCCTGCTGAACCCCTGTGCTATTCACAGACACTCTCTAGGATGTTTTATAAACATCAGTGTGTAGGTCCTTGCCACAGTCCATGAAGCCAGCAGCCCTCGTGTTCAAACCCCCTCTTTGCTTCAGTGGGGAAGTTACTGTCCTGCAGTGCAATACTAAAGCCTATTTGTGATCACTTTTAGGTCATTCTGCTCCTGATCTCCATGAATACCTTGATTTCAGATACCTGCCTGTGTTTGCTAAGCACTCACACACTGAGCAAAGCAATACAAATGAACGTGTTCAGCCCAGGTCCCACACCATAAAAAAGCATGATGAAAGAACATCCCATCTATGCTGCTACTACCCATCAGGACACTCTCTCTGCTTCCTTTCCATCCACCAAAGCCTGGAGATGAAGTTCTGGCATCATATACACCCTGCTCTTGAAATGCCTTCTGTGGCTGGCTGTTCTCTGTCCAGGGTTATCCTTCTGCAGCAGGACACAGCTGCTTGGCAAGGGAGTCAGTGGACCATGGGAAGGCCTGGCATTTTCTGTCCCTTACTAAGAATTTTCTTCACTTGTTCTTATATTTCTTTTCTCCTCATAGTTATTGGTCCTCTTTTGCCAGAGGATCATTTTTGGGAAAGAGAATCCACCCCAGAATCTCCTGTCCCTCATGCAGCAGCTCTCAACTCCGGTTGAACATTGCTTGGTTGTCTTCAGGAGCTAGCTCAATATCCTGCCAAAATGGCACAGCAACTGATCCCTGATTGTCTTCCTCTCCTTCTCCAGCTGCTTTTGCATCACTCACAGGTGATATTGCCCTGTTCCTGGTAGCTTGGCTTACTTGACTGGGCTGAAGTGATGCTGAAAAACAATGGAAAAAAACCCTCCGAAATGGTCTTTCGCCCAAGGAAAAATCTCCTCTTTAAATAGTCCACTTGCATTTAGGAGGGAAAAATACAATTTTTTTCTCATTAACATATGATTCCCCAGTCATCTGCACTTCTGAGCTCTGTACCTAATTTATGCTCATTCCTAACACATGTGATTTAACCTGGAGCTATGATGTACAGATTCAGACTACGAGACAAGGACTAGAGACTCAGTATTAGTAATCAGTTCAGCTTTATTTCACTCAGCAGTGAGTCTGGATGACTTACCAGCAATTTTGGATTGGACAAAATACATCTGTCCTGTGCTGCAGTGGATTGCATCCGTCTGCACTCTGAGAACTGTCATTGTCTCCTCATCTATTGCTTCCCATTTGTGGCATCATTTCATCTAGTCCATAGTAACTTGCCATCTGCACTGCCAACAAACCTTGAAAATGTTCTGAATTTCATACCAGGAAGGATGCATTTTCTATGTCAAATGCCTCAGAAACTGTTCCTGTGCTACCATAAAGTCTTATCCAAAATACGTGGGGATAAAGTTCTATGCTGTTTGTAGTTTTTGCTGCATTGTTTTTAATTACTGGTATAATATACCCCAATAAATAATTTTATATTTTGCTTTGCATCTTTAGCATTGCTTCTGTCTGATTAAGAAATGAAGATGGGAAGAGTGAGAATCCATCCCCATGTGGGACTGGGCTGCCACAGTCCAGGCCACAGCATGTAAACACAGTGATGCAAAGTCTAATCTCCCGTGTACTGTAAGTGCCCCTGTAAGAATAACAAATTTGTCTAATTCTTACAGGGGTACAATGATGACAGCTGGTCTCAAATCTGTTTCCACCCCAGTGTCCAGGCTGTTGAGCTGTCTGGGGGACAAACAGGGCCTCTGGGATGATGGCTCAAGGCAGCCAGGATTCCTGGCTTGCAGGAAGCACAACAGAGCCATGCCTGTACTGCTGCCAGAGATGAGGCAAGAAGTAGGATGGCTGTGTCCCCATGGGGCTAAGCCCAAACCCATCAGCTCACACAGAGGTGGCTGGGACATGAGAGTACCACCTCCTGAGACAGAAAAGAGAGACTCAGGTTGTCTCCAATGTGGCTCCATTGGAGCATGAACCCTACACCCAGGCGAGCTCCTCTTCAAGCCACTGAAGTGCCAGCTTCCACATTGTGCTACCAGCCCAGTTCCCAAAGGATTTATTAGCTAGAGCACAGAACCTGCCCGTGCACCACTGGCTCACTGCCACCACAGCTACCCCATTTCTTCAGAAACTGAAGCTGGGTGCTGGGATGGTAAGACAGTGATACCTAAGCCCTCTGTAGGAATTAGGTATAACCTGTATTATTTCCATTACCAGGAGTAGCAAAAGAAATCCTTCAGCAAAGGAAAGCCACCTGTCATTTTGTAATGTTAGGAACACAGACAGCATAGTAACCCTTGCACTGGCTCCTCCATCACTGCGCCTCGCAACTCAGGTGTAGCTGATCATGGAATCATGGAGGTTGGAAAAGACCTCTGAGATCATGGAGTCCAGCCATTAACCCAGAAGGCCTGTTCGCCACTAAACCATAGCACAGATGATCCATGTCACCAGAGAGATGCTTACCCACAGCTCCCATCTTCTGGATCTACTGGAAATCACAGTATTTCCTTTTTAACTCCTTGTGCTAAATAGCATCCTTCAACGTTGGCTTTGCTAAAAGCACTCATATTCTTGTCGTGTTCTGTACCTAGAGGTCAAGGAAGACTTCAAAGGAAGCAGTAATGCCAGCTCTGAGACTCTTTCCTCACTGAATATTTTCAGCATCTAGATGGCCAAAAACATAAAATTTGAATTTTATGAATTGAAGTGTCTAAAATAATAAAAGGAAATTATCAGTTAACATCTTAATTTTAAGCAGTTTTTATAAAGACTAATAAAACATATTATACAAATCAATTTCTGACAAGATTTCTAGCTTTTAGGAAAACTTGACACTACTGTAGCCTGCTAGACTGAAAGGAAAATTAACTTCAGCATGTTGAAAATCCCACTAAAGTGGAAATTCCCAGTTTCAATCTACTCAGAAGATCACACAAACAGCATTTCATATTTTTATGGCAGCAGATCAGAACAACACCATTCCTTTCTTCCATATGGCAAGGATGATGCAAAACAATATCTGGAGCAAGAAGAAAAAAATAATATGTGACTGGTTGGAATACAAAGAAAAAGAACTTAATTGAAATGATCTTTTTAGAGCATCATTCCACATAGCTCAGAACCTCTCAGCATGAGTCTGGCATAAGCTGTGCTATGCCAAACTTCTCCTTCAAGGCTTCCAACTTCAGAGTGAGAGCTAAAGGTACAGAATCTGGCTCTGGGCATCCTGCTCTGGCTGACCCTGTTCTGAGCAGGGGGCTTGGACTGGATGGTCATCAGAGGTCCCTGCCAGCCTTTTCCCATTGCTCAAATAGCCCCTTTTCCTCCAAACCTTAACCACAGACTGCAATCCCAATTGCTCTCTTCCCCACTGTCTTCTCTCCAGAAGTTTCCTCCCTGCAGCCAGCTCAAGTGACCATAGGAGTCACCACTGCCTCCTGCCATGGAGGCCTGCACTGGGCTGCTCCTCGCTGTGACCAGCACAGCCCTCATGCTGCCTGGCTGCTCTTGCAATGGCATTGTCCCTCTGGGGGGAGGGTGGTATTGCAACGAGGCTGTGTTTTCACTACCCAAAACAGTGAGCTTTTTTCACAGAAAAATGGCTGGTTTGAATGGCTTTTTTTGTCAGTCTGTGCTTCCAAGCATTTGTGGGGCGCAGGCATGGCAGCCACTGAGGGAGCAACACTGGGCCAAGCCAGAAACCCTGCTGGGTAGCACCAAAATAGCCAATTACTTCATAGCCCAATAAAGAGTGAATAGCCTAAAAATTATCCTGCACTAATGGCATCAGCCTCCTACGACTCCCTTCCAAGAGGCTGCGATGAGCCACTCATTTGCAAGAGTTAATATGTCCTCAGATGCAAACACCAAAAACCAAAAAAGCTCACAACATCCACTTTTCAAATAAAAAGCGACTAACAGAATCCAGTAGCTCTTACTTAGAACAGAGCTATGGGAAAAAAAATAAGTAGCTGCCTTGAACTCACCATTTTTTAACAGAGATGAGACATCTGTTGCCATGCTAGATCTTCAGTGATGCTGCTTCTGCTGTGCTCTTTTGGCAGTTTGTGAGTTGAATTTGGAACCTGGGACATCGCACTCAATTTGGATTCATTTTAGGGCAGAGTTTAAGTATCTCTTGCTTGTGGAGAAGGAATTAACTTTTTTTTCCTCCCCTAATGATGTAGTTCAGTATCTTGCACACTTATTTTACAATCTTTTGTAAATCAAGCTGTCACCACGTTGGCATGTCTACTTAGAATTATTTTTTCTTAGGCCAATACAAATGATATCATGTCTTTGCTTGTCCGAGGAGGACAAGAACATCTTGTAAGAATAAAATTCTCAAAATCCTTACACAGACAGGCTTGTCTACACCCTGCAAGTACTTTTTGTATTCTGTATTCATTGTGAATTTGGAAGTTAGAGAGGCAAACTGAGGCATGCTGCTACAGCTGTGTTCCTGTGAGCATGCGTATGAGTGTCAAATAATTAGGTAATCGGTGGACTAAGCAGCTGGTATTTCTATTCATTTTGATGAGATAAAAATTTATTTGGCTTTAATTTCATTTCTTGGAAATTTCTCTGATCATAGTTTCTACCATGCAACTCAGTCTCAAGTAGTGCAGTGCTGCAGGGTGCAGCTTACAAATAAGTGTTTGATCTACGGGCAGCCACATACATTAACAGTAGCAAACCTTTCATTTATACTAAAGCAAAGAAAAAAGCCCAAGTCCATTATGTAATAAAAAAGTGAGAGGATAAAAACCCTTGCCCAAGGTACTGGGCTGCCTGAGGAATCTGATGCAAAACCAAAAGCTGCAGGTGAACCAACTGCAAATTGAAACCAAACAGTTCCAGAGCAGGAGGTGTTTGGCATCAGCCGCGGGGGACGAAGAAGAGTGCAGGGATAGCTGTCACCCCTGTGACCGGCTGCAGAGTGGCCCCAGTCCGAGATGCCCAGCTTCAGGGCAGCCCCTGCTCCTAGCACTTCCCGCGCCTGTTCTCCTCCAGGGCGACGAGAAGCTGTTCTTTGTCTGCCTTAAAGCAATACCCAGAAAAGGGTGGAGACTAATGTATTTTCCATTATCAGAAAAGCTCACAAACAAGGGTTGCCTCCCTGCTCCCTGCCACTCAAAAAGGCTGGAGCCTCTCTGAGAGGCAGCCTCGTACAGAGGAACACAGAGGCACTCCCAGGTCAGGGCTGGTAAACACCCGCAGGGAGACAAAGGAGCTCCAGAGGACCCAATATTCATCACCGAGTATTTAGGGCTGCATCCAAGGGAGGTGATCCAAAAGCCTCTCTGTAGCTCCCATCAGTGCCTGTAAGGTCACAGGCATTTGTCTGAACTGCGGTGTTTTCCACGGGACCCGATGAAAGAGAAAAGCTGAGCTCTTTCAGCGAGGG
This sequence comes from Oreocharis arfaki, assembly GCA_013398015.1. Lineage (NCBI taxonomy): Eukaryota > Metazoa > Chordata > Aves > Passeriformes > Paramythiidae > Oreocharis > Oreocharis arfaki. Next base: position 115,839 of record VZRR01013614.1, on the reverse strand, counting down.
TAGGAGCATGGCTGCTGTGGCTGAGCTCACTGTGTCAACTCTCTGGTGCTCAGAGGGCAGCAGCTTCCATCCTAACAGCCCCAATGTGAAGCCAAACCATAGGCACCAGCCCAAACCACTCACCTGCATTTTGGTAGGGACTGGGCCCTACATTTGAGAGGATGAATCTTTAACTGTCAGTGCATTTTATGTCCTGCTGAATCCCCCTTTGGCCACTAAGGTGTTATTTCAGTTCTGAGGATGTGTTTGACTTTGGAGCAGCACTGAGGAGAAACCTGTTACAAACAATTTTGGCATTCATTGTGGCCATCCAGTACTTACAGGGGCTTATAAAAGAGAGGGAGAGCGACTTTTTATATGGACAGAGAGTGATAGGACATAGGGAAACAGCTTTAAACTAAAAGAGGAGAGATTTAAATTAGATATGAGGAAGAAATTCTTTACTCAGTGGGTGGTGATGCACTGGAGCAGGCTGCTCAGAGAAATTGTGGATGCCCCATCCCTGCACGTGTTCAAGGCCAAGCTGGATGGCAGCCTGGGCAACCTAATCTAGTGGGTTGCATCTCTGCCCATGGCAGGGATATTGGAACTAGATAATATTTAAGGTCAATTCCAACCCAAACCATCCTATGATTCTGATATACCTGGGCCCATACCTGATGCTGCATACTTAACCCATCACCTTTATCACTATAGGTGTCTCACTAACTGTATGCCAGTTCTAATGGAAAACCTGCCTAGTATTTGAGCCTGAAAATTCTGCAAAAAAGCAGAAGTGGTAATGTGATCAAACCCAAATATCAATATACTAATTCCTCAAAACAGTCACAGCAATAATAGGGGTTTTGTTTTACACATTATGCTAAGCCGCCTTTGATTTCAAGAATTTTATTTCTAAGGCATGAAGGCTAGAAAGACTGGATTCAGATTCATGAAAAGTGAGACTGTCATGAAACTGCAAAGCTTGAGGAGCTAGAGCTTAGCAGAAAGCAACATATGTCGTGAGATTCACACTAAAATTAGAAAAGTGAGTTGTACTGCAGTATAACTGCACAGGTGTGCAGAACTGCAGTCACTTCACTGTCAGGAAATACAGTTATGCAGTAGGACTGTCCCTTAAGCTTGTATTTCAAGCAAGTCAGAACCAACACTTCTTTACAGCCATGGAATCCTGCCAACAAAACCTGTGGAGCATGTGCTATCCCCCCACACCCTCTGTAGTACCAGAACAAAGGCACACAGGAACTAGTGGGCAGCTGCCACTCCAAGCTGCGTGGAGGCTTTTACAGGGAGTTTGTCCTGAGGAATATTAAGAAATCATTCCCTTTAGTTTCCATATCAGGTTTTCAGATCAGTGCTCTTCCCAGCCTCTCCTCCTCTGGGCTGCTCGCAGTGTGGAGTGCTCTTTTCCTGTTTACCCTCACATCCCTTTTTATTACTAGGCAGGATTTTTTTTTTTTTTTTTTAAAGCACACTCAGGCGCCTGCTTGTTTTTTCTAAAGCTCTACAGGGATTTGTCGGCGTCTTTTGCAGCAGGTCATCCTGTTTTCAGACTAAGTTCCTGTCTTGTTAAAAACAATAATTTCTGGATGTCTCTGTAGGTCTCCTGCTTTTAATCATCCCGAGTCCTTGAGCCATGCAATCCACACTCCAAATATTTAGTGTTTGTTTGTAGCTTAAAACAAAAAGGAAAATAAAGGAAAAGCCCAGAGAACATTTTCTTCTGCAAGACAGAAGACCCCTGAGTACTGCAGTAGCACAGGTCAGCTATGCACAGGCTGTGGCACAGGACTCGGGACAAAGGCTGTGACTCTCAGACAAAACAGTGGCAGCAGCAACTTTACCATCACTTAAAATGCCTTGCTGCTCAGAAGCAAGTTGCCTGCAGGTGCCTGAGTCACGGGTAAGTGCCAGCCAGCAGGACTCTGACAGCCACACAGCCCTGGGGCAGACCTGCAGGGCACAGCAGAGGATGTGCTGGGCCAAAGTAGGGCTGGCCCGTCTTTTGGGCCAAGTCTGCACTCTGAGCACCTAGAGAAAAAAAGAGTAACACTGTCTTGTGCAACAGCTATAATTTTTGGACTGAACAAAGCTCTGCATGGCTTTGAAACCCACTGATAGACAGCAACAGGGCTAGTATAATGCTGTATCATTTATTGGGCTTTCATTTCATGTTGAGAGAAAAACTCAGGCAACCATCTGTCATATTTCATCCATTTTAATTCTGTACATGCCCCCTACTACTGCATTAAGGACTGCTATTCTAAGAGTACATCCATGCTTACCACCTCTTGTGGTGAGGGGACCACTATTGCTTCATGTATATTTAGGCTGGGACAGATATTTTGTATGGCTTCATTTGAGAGAGAGGCAGGAAATTACTGTTCACGGGGTTCTCTTTACAGCCAGCAGTAGTTAGGGGGCAGCTAGCACCCCTAAATGAGAATCCCCTGCTGAGCTCCTTTCTGTGCAGTTTCTCCTCATTACCCTAGTGAAGGGGGACAGTGTCTTGCCTTTAAGAGTTAGAGTATGTGAACAAACCCTCAGTAATTGGTGATATGTCAAAATGTTTAACAAGTATATTTAGTACCACTCACCTATAAATAGTTGGGCAAAGTTGGTTCACAGGAGGTAACCTGTGTCACCTTAAGCTGGGACAAGAAGTCAAGTCTTTTTCATGTGGCCTCCAGGAAGGGCAGGATCTATCTGCCAGTGCTGCAAGGAGGACTCACGGGAGCACAGGACTGAACCTCTGAGCTCCTGAGGGCACATTTTCCAACCTCTTACCTGTAGGAATATACTGTTTTTACAATGGCAAAGAGCAAGAAAATAAAGAAAACAACTCAAGACAAATAACTTACTCTCCTTACTGGCTCCAAGTTTGTACTACACGAAGCTGCATCTTAGAGGATCTTGGGTTGCCTCCTAGGAGCTCAGGGAGAGCTCGTCTTCAAGTGCACCTCCAGGGTTTTGTGTACTGTTATGTTCAAGGAGGTGATGAAATGTGTTTCAAAATACGTATGTTTAAAGAGGCCACGGCCTGTACCTCCATTAAGAAAAAGGGTTTACTGTGTGTTTCCTGATGCTGAACACTCTTGCTAAACGATCATCAATCAAAGTTTCAGGCTTTGGTAAATTTACCCCTGACAGTTCTTATAGGAAGATGTTACACAATCCCTAACCAAAATGCTTTGATCTCCTAAGTCAAAGTCACTATGTCCAGCTGGATAAATAGCATTAAGCCCAGCACTGCTTCCTGTGTAAGTGATAAAAAATTGATAAAACCCTGACTTTCAGAAGCACAGGTGCTTTAAATCAATGGAGCACAGTTCACCAAAGCTATTAATACTACCCCTGGAAGTCTCGACTGGAAGCAAAAAGCTTTGAAATTTTCATGCTCCTTAGTTCAGAAATGGAGTTTAAATTAGATGGTTTTTAGGCAGCCACAATCACTGAGCTGTACTGTGCCAGTATCAGTCAGAACCGTGTCATTTGCTTAACCAGAGTTCCAGAGCCGAGATTCAGCCTCCTGCACTGCCAGCCTCCCTGCAGGGCAGCTGGATTAGCTTTCAAGGATGTGCTCACAAAAAGAATTTTACACACTTGTCCCTATTCCCTGTCCTAACCATTCCTCTCTTCAGACACACTTAATGTGTCACTATCCCCCTCCCTTTCAGGGTCCTACCATTTTTCAGACCCCACTTAGTCTCCTTGAACTCCTAACTGACCGCAGCGAGAACATTTCCTCCTCCTCCTTCCCCTTGTATTATCATGGCCCTACAGCCCCTCTTTCTGGGCAAAAGCAGGGCTGGTGAATTATGGGGTTCAGGCAGGTTTCCTTCCCTCTGGCTTATCTGCTTCCCAAAATTGATATCTATTACAGATTCTGTCTTACTGCCCATTCCCCTGGTCCCCCAATAATAATGACATTCTTGAAAGCTTGAGATAAATATTCTGTTACAAAACAGACGATCGGGATGAATATTACTTTCATCCTCTAAGTCACTACTTGTGGGGGAGTGAAGATAGTCTGTTTAGCCATATGGATGGTTTTCCATCACTCACAAATGTCACTGGCAGCGGGGCAAATCTTTTTTTTTTTGCATGGTCTTTGGGTTGCTTCAGCTGAAGCTGATTTTTGGGAGGTAAAATTCACCGTGGTCCAAGGGCCACTTCATGGCAAATATAGCCCACATATTCTTATGAAAGTCCTGAAAACAAATTAAAAATTTAAGAAAAACATGCACCTTGTTCTAAGGAAAGCCTTGGAGGAAATCTTTGACATACGTATCTTAGAAATTCATTTTGAATGAATGAAATGGCACATCCATCTTCTGAAACACCTATCTGACATATCCAGCTCCTCTCTTCCAAGTATACGGTGACTGTAGGCTCCTAAAAGTGCTATGTCTTCTAAAAAAAACCCAAACTGACAAAAATAAATTGCTTCCTAGAAACTCTTCTTTGGACTCGAGGGGAGGAAAGGAGTCAGAAAAAAATCCTCCGTGCCACTTCTCAAGAAGCATTTCTTACTTCCTCCAAATGACCATGCCCACAAAGAAGCATGGGGTGCCCTCTCACCCAGCAGCAGAAACAAAAACAGACACCTTGAGTTTCCACAGATGGCCTGGCTGGGCAAATTACAGAGCTAAAGGAAACAGTCTCTATCTAAGAATATGTCAGCTAAGGCACTTTCTCCCCAAGCCAGTAAGAAGAGCTCAGACCTGATGGGCAACCTGTTCTCAGAGAGAGCAGAGCCAGCATGTTTCATGGGGAGCTGTTCTCTCAGGTTTGGCAGCCCCATTTTGTCCAGACCTTGCTCCTTCCTCCCTGACCTCAGCCACAATTCATAACGCCACCCAAGTGAGCAAAAAGTCTCCTGACTGTTCCCAGACATGTTCCTGCTCTAAGGGGTGGCCTTAGGCAAAAGCAACCTCAGCAAATGCTTAGCTCCCTGCTCGCCAGCACACGTAACCCCGCCATCACTGTGCCTCACGACAGGCCGTGTAGGACACGCACCAGATGCCCGGGAATTGCTCGCAGGCAAACTCTTCAATCCACAGTGAATGGTGGCGGTCCCATGTTTTTGGAGACTTGAGTATGAAGGTCAGGTGGGAATTTGGGAGGCATGGAGACAAGGGACTTGGGGCTGAACCTGTACAAATCCACAGGGCAGCTGTTGGCATAGGGGAAGTTTTGGGGTCATATTTGCTTTACTTGTAATGCCTGGTTGGATCTCAGCTTGCCACAGCCGGACCTGATCTCTCTGGCTTGTTTTTCTCTTCTCATCTGTACTGTCTCTGCGGTCAGAAGTTCATCTCCCCCTTCTTTCTGAAGGCAACATGCTGAATCCAGCTCAATGGATGATCAAAGCAACTGATCAATTCCAAACCCTGAGAATACGAAGTCCTTGGTTAATTTATCTGACATTTTGGCCTCGTTTGCCTCGTAAAGTAATAGACAATATGTTTTTTTCAGGGATTCAGTTGCAAAATCAATATAGGCTTTGCTTTTAAGAGTAAAAAGACAATCAACACCCACCATGGGTCCTACTCCCAGCACTACTTTTGCCTTGCTATGTCAGCTTAACCTAGCTTGAAAAACTGCAGCAACACTGCTGATGATCTTACTCAGATGAGATAGCTTCAAAGTGATTGAGTCAAATGGTATGTCCTCAATAGAGACGGATGATTAACAGGTAGTAATCAGTATTTTCCCATAACAATGTATCTCTTAGCTTTACCAACTAATAATGCAGTTTCCATACATTTACTACTGTAGGTTTCAGTAAATAAAAAAGTCCAGCTAACAAAATGGTTCAAAGGAAATCCCTGTGGTACATTTCTGAGTTACCCTGAAGCTGAGTGGTGTGGGTAGGTGACCTCTCCCTACCTGTTTCTGACAGTTCTTGTCCAGCTGTCATAGGAGACGCATCACATGTTTTGTTGATGAATTTAAAGTTGTGGGAGCAATTGCTTTTAAATAATTAGTCTGTTTCTGAATCTCAAAGAAATTAATTTTATCACTGAGAGTAGAAAGCTCTTTGAATGCAAGAACTCATGCTTATCTGCCTCCAGTTTTCTCTGAGTAACTACATGAATCAACAGGGGTGGCACTTGAAAGCACTGAGCTAGAGTGAAGAGCACTCTCATCTCGAGCTCTCAGTGCAGAAGACTTGGTTCCTCTTTGCATAAATCCTGGGGAAGAAATATGAGGCACTGAGAGTCCCTTTGTTTTTGCTCACTGGATTTAAGCAACTCCTCCTGCACACATCAGAACAATGAATCCCTTCAGTCTACCAGACTACAAGCAATATAAGGCCATCAGTTCATGCTGCGGATCTCTAGAATTTTCTAAGTTTTGGGGAAGGAAATGGGATGATTGCAGCAACTTCAGATTCAAACTTTGATTCTTCTATTTTAGAGAGAAGTAATAAACAACACACCCCCCGAACACACACGCTCCCATGTATCCAGTTATTACCCTCACATAATGTACACATCATTAAGGCAGAACATCCAGGCTGAAGTTGTCCTCACTAATTAGAAAAATTCCTGGCCAAAACTGTATTGGTTTGAGCCTGAAGAACCCAGGATCTTCAGTGATATCTCACCACATACTGTAAGTGGTGGAATGCTCACCTTACATACTTCCAGCCTCAGAAAGGACTTGCTAACACAGCCAATACACTGAGTGTGGACAAGCACCAACACAGCCAGTAGGTTGTTCTCGCTCTGAACCCACACAGCGTGTAACGGAGCCCTTCTCTCTGACTGGCTTCAGGAAATACACCTTTTTAGATTAAAAACATCCTGCAGCCGTTAGTTGACTCTCCAAAATCCACTGACAAATGCTGTTTTGTTAGATGTTCAGGTATGTCAGCGGGATGCTCAGCACCATTCAGAGCTGTGATCTGGCTCATTAATTGTTCCATGTAGAAGAAGAGACAGTATATCAAGTTCATGATAATTTGAAATATTTCATATTTATCCAGATTAAAAAAACCCATAAATTCCATTGACTAGTTTGACTACAGGGTTTTGGTACAATAGGCACAGTTTGGATTAAATAAGAAAGAAAACAGTTACCAGTTTTTGCTTATTTCATATTTAATCTCTGGAGAGAAATCTTCTGAAAGTGCCATTTGGACACTGACCTGGTCTGACTAATTTTGGTATATTAATCTTGGCAGACAAACCAGTTCTTCTTTCCCTCTGCAATACATGTAGAAAAGCAGTTGCCTTTGCAGTGCAATCCACCATTCTTCAGTGGGGTACTGGACCTACTCACCTTGAATATAGGACATAATATATTTCAAGGGTTAGTTTGGAGGCTACATTATCGTTCTCCATCTCAAAAATTATATAGGCAAAAAAACATGGCAAACTAAAACTCAAACAATAAAAAAAAAAAAAAAGAAAGAAAGAAAAGACAAGGTGTTGAGGATGGGTGTGATAAAAATGCTGATGGGCCCTTGCATTCAGTGGCAGTAATTAGCTTTACCATAGTAAATTCCAGGCATATGGCATATCAACTTTCGCACCCTCTTATATGATTTAAATGGTTCTCACAAATGTCTGTCTTACTGTAACTGTGAAAAATCTCCTCTTTTCTCAAGAATAAAACTGCTCCAATATCTTGCCCTGACAACTGACGCTTAAAAAAAAAAGCCTCCCAAATCCAGTTAAGGCAATGATGTGTGTTTAATGCAAGAGAACAACAATTAGTGTAATTTTGACTGAAAAGAACTCAGTTAAGCTGCCAGAAATGTCAAAAGTTCCTCGTTACCCTGACACTTACGTAATTGTTCTGTGAACACCCACACACCGGAATAGACCTACTCCACCAAAAATTGCAGGGCTGACTCACTGAGTGTTCTTCTACGTATTGAAGACCTAACCATCTATGATACATCATCCATAGCATAATTCTAATGTGATTTCCCTGATTAAATAAAGTTACACTTCACTCAGGGAAAAAAACCAAAACCCTCCATATCTTCAGGATCCAATCACAGAGGAAGCAGCCAAAAATGGCAGCACTGCCGGCAGTGTCTCCTCTCCAAAGACTTGCCTAAGCCCCATACAAGGGCAAGGCTGGGATTAGATGCATCTGGCCATGGTCTTCAGGATTCTCCTTGCTGAAACACCATACAGAAGCAATTGTACCTACAACCCACTTAGTTTTAACCTCTATGCTGTGTAATATTCACCTTTCTGAATCCAGTTATTACAGCTGGCCATAAACCTTCTTATCCGAAAGAAAGTGCTCCCCTCCATGCACCTCATTAGTGCTAAGGAACTAATCTGGTGAGGACTGGAAAGGAAGCAGGGAACCACTGAATGCTGGTCCTTGCTTCCTGCACTTTTTTTATTCCCATCCAAATTCTGTTGTGATTCAGAAATGCTTGACTTCTCTGATCTGGTGGGACTGCCATATGAAATGAAGCAGATTGCTGCAGACTGGGACTAGAAGCAAAAAGAAAATAACCAACCAACATTTATAATGATTACCAGACAAAAACCTCTAAGAAAGAGCAGAGAGGCTCCAGTGTACCACTGTAAAGCATAGGGCTGTAGGTGTCTCTACAACAATGTCTTGTGAACCCTTGAACAGAGATTTATGCACACAATCTAGCCAGAATAGGAAACTTTGTGAAAATGGTTCACACTTTACAGTTCTGCTACAAAATTGCTCAGAGAAAGTGGTATTTTAATATAATTTACCTTTGTGATATGTTGGTGACACCAATGTACCAAACAAGTGACAAAAACTGTGACCATGAACAGTACTGTAATCATCATGTCATTGTGCTCTGACATACCCAGTGATGACCTGGTATTTGGATGTGACAGTTCTGCTATTAAGTCCTCATAAATACCTAAGCATACTAAAGCCAGAATAAACCTGACAACAGTAACTGTCTTGCCAACATTTCCAGAGATTACACTTGTACACACCCAGTCTTCAAGGTATATTTTATACTTCAAAGCTCTTAAATACTGAAGCAAAGATGAAGCAAGGATTACCACACCCATTTATGGCTTACCTTGAGATGTATGCCTTTCAAAAGGACTCTGCACTTTCAATATATACTTTTCTAGTAATGTACAGAACCCAGTATTGCCCCAGACATTTATAATACTGCTTCACATTTAGGGCATTACCATTTCCCCACATGCTCTATTTACATCAAATTCTTTCTACTAGTTTCCCTCTCCTACCAACTAAAGTCTCTCAAGCTTCCAAATGAAATAACCAGGCTGATCTGTGGGACTTAGGATTTGTAGTGACCAACTCCTTAAGACCACTGTAGTTTGGCAGCTTTATTTTTATGTTCTGGTTTGTTTGTTTGTTTGTTTGGGGGGGTGGAGGTGCAAAATGTAGCAAACTAAACCAGAAAGGTTTGGGTGACTTGTACCACGTTCCAACCCCTGGAAGCCAGCACCACGGGTGCTTCAAATTCAGCATGTGACTTAAGCCCTTTGGTTTTTTTAAACAGAATAGGACATTTTAGCACCTAGGTCTGGCCATCAGTTTGGTACTTCCCCCTCAGCATGCTTTTACCAGCCTTTTTCAACAGCAGCAGGTCACCAGGGAAAGCTCCAAACTCAGTAAAAAGGAAACTCTTACCTCTGTCAGTGTGTGTATCCGGTTTGGTGCAGGTCCTGCCTGACCCAGGAGAAGCCTCTGTGAGGGAAAAGTGAAAATGAGTGAAAATGAATATGGGTGAAAAGTAAAGCAGAAGTGCTAAATGGAAATTGTGGGCACCAGGACATATAATTGTCCATGTGTCTCCCCCTGTGACATCCTGGAGCCAAACTGTGTGCTCAGCTCCATGGGGTCCCCGGAACACATTCCAGTGGCCATATAGAAAACAGACAGCGAACATGGAATTGTTCATGCCTGGGTTGGACTACTAATTGCCTCTCTTTGGAACCAGAATATAAGATAGCTGCATGGCATTTCTTTTCCTGAATATGCCTGTCCCAGGATGAAGATCTTTTTCTTACGTAATTTGCTGTCCCTGCTCTGCTCTCTGCACAGCTGATTTAACCTGCACTGTGCAAATGCAGCCCTTGTTTACTCTTTTCATGGTCTAGAACAAGCCCTCAGTCATCCCAGGGGCAGGGTTTATTCCCATGGTCAGAACAGAGAGATTTGGTAGCAGGGGACTTTGCAAACACAGAGGAAAATAAATCTTTAGCACTGGGAAGAGAGAGCTGCTTTCTATGCTTCCTTGGTTCTGTCAGGTTTGCTTCCTTGTAGGATGAGTGAATGGGACAAAAATGGGACAGTGCTATTGAAGGAACATACTTTAGTGACAGCACTAATGCCTCCCCAGGTAAGCCCACATGTTAGTCCCTAGTAAGCCCTTCAATCAAAATGGGCAGCATTAAAGAGATTACAGCATTTTCTCAGCAGCCTCATCTGGTGTGATGTATGTGCTCAGTATAGTGTGATACAGGCTGCCACTGAACAGCAGACAACAGCAGGGAGAAACACCAGCCTGCACAACATGAAAACACTCTCTGGACACGACTGAACTCTTTGGTATTGGCAAATAATACAAGCATATTGTTGCCTGTATACAAATAGCATGATATTTCTGCACCATGGATCAGGAGTTTTAGACAGGAATTGTTCTATTACTTAGCTAAGATAACAGAACCATATAAATCTGCATTCCAACCAGTAAGAAAATGTATTAACTTAATCATTGCCACCAAATTTAATGGTGTATCTGTATTTTCATGCAATCACAGACACAGTACCACTTTTGTAATTTATAACCACTGCTTCTGGTTTCTGCCTCTATTATACAGTCCATTTCTTACTGGAAAGCTATTAAATTAACATGTAATTATAAGAAAAGTGTGTAGACACACAGCCTTCTGTTCTCTTCATGTTTATTATTTTTAAGAGACAGCTGCCCACCTGTGCTATGTTTCTGTTGCCAGCAGACTGTAAACCACTGTGAAGTGATACACAGGTCAGTGCCACCAAAAGTGTCACTAGCAATGGCAGCATGTGGCAGGAAGGAAAAAAAGAAGGGGAAAAAAATATTACAACACTTGCCTCTGTGCTTGGCCAATGTACTGTGAGCCTTGCTAAATGTGTGCCTTGCACTGCCCTCCTACAAGCTTAGTTTTATCCTCTAAGAAGAGAATCCGACAGCCAGTAGTGATCTGCTGTCAAACAAAACTGCTCACCTTTGCACACCCTAAGGAACAATTTGGAGAACTCACATACAAGCTGTATTCAGAAGGGAACCTTGTTTATACCACAAGGAGTCAAAAGAAAACAAAACCTCTTAAATAAATGCATGTCTGCGGTAGCTGTTAAGTATTTTAAAGCATCATTCCTAAGTAATTGCTAATTATATTACTTTATTACAAGGCACAATTAAATATGTGCTTGAAGTCATCCAGCTATTTGCTGTTTCAAGGAAAGCACTTGAGTCAAAAGGATTTCCTAAATGGAGTCATTCAAGTGTTTTATTTCTCCAGCTTCAGGAATTATTTTAGATGTGAATAATTGGACATTGAATAACCAGTTAAATGTCATTTCCATAAATTGTTTGTACTTTACATAAAACAAATAAAATGCTTTATAGGACACTTTTGTTCTCCTTTTGAGACACCTTGTACTAACCACTTTTACACCAATGGTACTGTACTTCACAGACAATTTTTTCTAGGATGATTTGTGTATTTCCGTTTTCAAATAGATCATTCACACAAACCAACCACAGACATACACTGATTCTTCACTTGTGCTGAAACTAAAAGGAACTGTATAAAGGACTTAGAGATAAACCCGAAGGTGAGAATCACAGACTGCAAGGTAAAAGTACAGGCTGGTTCCACTAGACACAATTTAGAGACAACAATGGGAACTGAGCAGCTCCAGAGTGAAATTTGTCCTCCCTGAAGACCTTCTGAAAGTGATAAATGAGAGAAATAACCAGGTAAAATGTGAACCTCTAACTTCCAGCATCTAAAGCTGAATGACTCTTTAGCTGAATCACAGGCATTTGCTGGTTCAGTCAAAGCTGACAGTCATGATCCTCAAAATTCATGCCTAAGTATGACCTGTCAGTGGAGAAACCTGTCTTCACTGTTTTCCAAGCTCTTGCACTTCCAGAGTTAAGTTGAGTTGGTATCTCACCCAAAATCCCAATGCCAGCATGTTTTCTACTCCTTGGCCTTCTCCAGCAGGCAGTCCCAGAGTGTTCTTTGCTTGCCTGAAACTAAACAGTGCAGATACACGAGGTATCTCTGCCATTTTGTTTCAGGTCATCAGTGGGATGTGGAAAATGAAGGATGGAGTCTCTGCTCTTGTAAATATTGATTGATGCAACATGGGAAAGGTGTGACCAAAGAAGCAGAAAAACCATTCCTGTATATTTTATGCCCCATCTTCTCATAGAAAGACAGACTCCTGTAAAACTCTGCTTCAATTAAGTAGAAGAGAGGCATGAAGCTGTATCTATAGAGGAAGAAAGCACTTGTATAAAAAAAAAAAATTCTCATCCCTGATGTCTAACGCAAGAAGAAACTTCATCAGTACTTAGCCTTCTGAGGATGCCTCTACATTGCTGCCTTAGTATTCCAGGCTGTGAAGTGTCTCAGAGTGACCCAGTTGGCCTGGTTTCAAAATGTCAAAGATACCTACCTTTTTGGTACTTCTCTCTCCCATTACACTATGTAGATAGACTGTCTGTCTAATTCAGGGCCAGGGCTTCTATTACAGGAAGAGATATGAAGGAATTGGGCAAAGTAACACTAAATTCTAATCGCTGTCATCCATGCAATGCTCTTGTCATCTGTGTCTGCTTCTCTGGCCAAGACAAGCTCAGCTCATAAGCACTCGTGGAGATTTACTGGGACCTCTACACACCCTACAAATGAGCAAAATGGTCCAAAGCCAGCAAAATAGGCTGTTTGTTATTAATAAGCTTTGAGCTGGACTGAAGATATCTTATTTGCAGACAAGGCAGTAAAAAAACAAAATCAAAACCAAAATTTAAATAAATACACGTGTCTCTCCTCATCCAAAAATAAATATTTCAGAGTTGAAAACCTAACTGCCAATGGCTGGGTGAATGAAGGGATCATGGTTGACAGGAATACGCTCTTCTTACTGCTCAGGCACTACAAAAACTTCTGGAAGTTGAAGGATAAATGATCTCCTGGTGAAGCTTGGGTTGTACATCTGGTCTCTAACAAAGCATCAGATGGTAGCATGGTTAACTGAATCTGCTCCAGCGTCCCTCGGTGACTGACAGGACAGAGTGGTTCAGACAGAAGGAGGAAAATACATGCATGCAAACACAAAGACAACAAGGTGGCACATAGGTCACATTCTCCTTTAGCGTTCTTCAGCTAGTGTGTGCTGAGGGAGGTACTACTACAAATTCAAAGGGTGCTATTTGTATTTGACTGGTTTAATTCTGCAGCAGTGCAAAATCTTCTGCCTGGGTCCCAGCTCACCAAATGCCACTCTCAGACTGCTGCCATGCAATGAGCAGGCTATAGCTACCACCATTACAAGTCTCCAGCTCCACTTCAGAAATACAACTCTCTGGAGCATGATCCATCTAACATCTTACTGCCTTCATATACTTAACCTTTAATGCTCATAGTATTTCCATCAGATCTGAGAGTACTAACGATAAAAATCTCTTTAAATGCTATCATTACTTATTGTAATGGTGTCGTTATACTACTAGGCAGGTATGCCCCCCGAAAATGCTCAAATAAATAAAACAAAAGGCTCCTGCTTTCTAGTTTGATCTGCCACTGCTCAGGACATTTAAACAGCATACCCTGAACATACACAGCTGAACAGTAAGTGAAGCACCTGGTAAGAACAGCTTGGAAAGTCTTTAACAAGAGGGGGCAGGTCCATAGTGGACAAGGTGGGCTGGACAATTTGCCTGCGCTGAGCCATGGGACAGGGTGTGTGGTGTGCCCGGTGAGTTGAACATCAGTTCAAGGAAATCTCCCGGCTAAGGGGCGGGGCAAAGTTTGTGTAACACTTCAGTCCCACTTTCAAGCTTCTGAAAAAGGTAGCAAGAAGGGATCCTCTCAAAATCCCTGCTGGGGAGGATGTCGTTAATGCCATCTGGGTCTCAGCCTTGCTTGAAACTGCAGCGACTGATGTGCCAACTTTAATTAACATCACGGATGTTTTCTGTGTAGAACACACAGGACTGTCCATGCCACTATCTGTTCCCAGGGTCACACTCTCCAGCCACTCACTACCTAAAGAACCTCCTCCAGCTGGGGTTAAAAATAGTGAGCCCTGAAGCGCAGTAGCAGTGGAAGAGAGATTAGCCTCTCCTGAACAATTTTACTTCTAAGCAGATGTTGGCTGCAGGATTAGCATTTAGGCCAGGCTTCTCCTGATCTATTGTCGTTCCTCGCTTTTCCCTTACCCATTTGCTAACCGGCACCTTTGAACCACCGCTCCCGGCTCAGCCTCCGGCCCCGCGGCGCCCCCAGCCCGCCGGCCCCAGGTCGCCCCTGGCCCCTGCTACCCCGGCGCCGCTCCGACGGGCACCGCAGCCGAGCCCTCCCCTCCCCTCCGCCTCCCGGTGCGGCGGGGACTGCAGCGCCCTTCCGCCCGGCCGGACCGGGGGAAGCGCAGGACGGCGGCGGCGGGGCCGCACCCGCAGGAGGGGCCGGTGCGGCGGCCGGGGCCGCCGGCGCGGGCGCTGCCAGG
>VZRR01013614.1:50882-100721 GCA_013398015.1 Oreocharis arfaki | reverse complement strand
CCGCCGGCTGCGGCGGCCGCCCCGTGGCTGCTGCTGGCGGAGAGAAGGGGGGAGAGCCGGGCCGCGCCCCCTCACCTGCCCCCGCCGCCCCCGCCCGCCGCGCAGCGGCTGCCGCTTGTTTGCACTCGGCTTATCCGGAGCGGAAATTCCTTTCCGTTTTTGTGAATGACAAACTCATTAACGATTCATCAACACAACCTGTTCCAGCCGGCCCGTCGCCGCGGCAACAGCCCCTTCCGCGCGCCCCCATTGGCTGCGCCGGAGAATGTATCCATTGAGCGGGGCCGCGGTTGTACCCATTGAGAGCCGCCGGGCTGCGCGGGGCCGCGGCCGAGGGGCGCTGCGGGCGGCGGCGGGGCAGCGCAGCGCAGCAAAGGAGGGCAGCGGAAGGGAAGGGGCACGGCCACCGCCGCAGTGTTTCCATGCTGAGCCGGGGAGCCCCGCTCGGCGGCACGTTAATTGGATTTCATTCACTCGTGGCGGAGGAAAAGCCCAAGGGCTCGGGCTGCAGCGGCGATTAGGCAGGTTCATTCAGGGATTCATTGACAGAAAGAAGAGGAGACAGGGCAGGCTGGCTGCGCGCACGCAGGCACACACACACGCGCTCACACTCACACACACGCCGGGGCCAGGGCTGCTTCTCCCTCCCCGTGACTCCACCGCCGCCCGGCGCGGGGGAAGCGGCGCGGGGGGGGGCTGCGTGATTCATTTTCCTGGGGCGGAGGGAGATAAGTTGTGCGGAGTTAGAGGGGTGCAGCCCGCCAGCCGAGCCAGCCGCATGCCTCTGTGAGAGAGAGGGGCGCTTCCAGAGCACGCTCCGCTCCCCCCGTCCTTCCTCATGCTAGATACGTTCAGACCCGTCCCTTTCGCGTCGGAAATGGCGATTAGTAAATCCGTGGCGTGGCTGAACGAGCAGCTGGAGATGGGCAACGACCGGCTACTGCTGATGGACTGTCGGCCGCAGGAGTTGTACGAGTCGTCCCACATTGAGACGGCCATCAATGTGGCCATCCCCGGCATCATGCTGCGGCGGCTGCAGAAGGGCAATCTGCCCCTGCGGTCCCTCGTCGCCAGCAGCGAGGAGGACCGGGAGCGCTTCGCCCGCCGGTGTGGCACCGACACCGTAGTGCTGTACGACGAGCACAGCCGCGACTGGAACGAGAACACGGGCGGCGAGTCTGTGCTGGGGCTGCTCCTCAAGCGCCTCAAAGATGAAGGCTGCAAGGCATTTTATCTGGAAGGTGAGAAGGGCCGCCTAGGGTTGGGGGAGAGATCTCTGCCTGAGGCCCGGGGCTGTGGGAGACGGGGCACCGAGACCCGTGGATCTCCGTCCGGGGAGGAGGGAGGGGGGGATGCGGTCTGCAGCGTTCCCCAGGCAGTGAACTGATGCGCCAGGAGAGCATCGACCTGGGTAGGGGGCTTTTCCCCCTGCTCCACGTCTCTTTCCCCCTCCCGCCTCCCCACCCTCTTCCTTATCCTCGCTTTGTTTAAAGAAACCTTGATGTCTGAAATCACTATGGCAGCGTGGGGAGGACAGGGCTAACGGGGATACCGGCATGAGCCTGGCAGATGGAATTGCCGCCGAGACACCTCTCCAGAGGTCCCCGCAGGGCGAAGCGGTACAGAGCTTTAATCTTGAGTGAGCTGAGCCCTCCGCCGCAGAGGACGATTTTCTTAACCCTTCCTTTAAGTTAGTCTGTCTGCATGAGAGTGTGACATTTTTTTTCTTCTTTTTCCCGGAGCCCGTGAGGGTGCAAAACAGACGCTCCTTTGCAGACAGGGCTGTGTCAGGGAAGTAAGTCGACGTGCCATCTTATATCAGGTTGCACTTTCTCCTCTTTGCTTTTCTCTCCAGGTGGTTTTAGCAAGTTCCAGGCCGAGTTCGCCTTGCACTGTGAAACTAACCTAGACAGTTCGTGTAGCAGCAGCTCTCCTCCTTTGCCAGTCCTGGGCTTGGGAGGCCTCCGAATCAGCTCCGATTCATCATCCGACATTGAATCTGACATTGACAGAGACCCCAATAGTGCCACCGACTCCGATGGCAGCCCTCTCTCCAACAACCAGCCTTCCTTTCCGGTGGAGATTTTACCCTACCTCTACTTAGGCTGTGCCAAGGACTCCACTAATTTGGACGTTTTAGAAGAGTTCGGCATTAAATACATCTTGAATGTTACTCCTAACCTGCCTAATCTCTTTGAAAACGCCGGTGAATTCAAGTACAAACAGATCCCGATCTCTGACCACTGGAGCCAAAACCTCTCTCAGTTCTTTCCTGAGGCCATCTCCTTTATAGGTAAGACCCAGTTACTCGCTAACAGCTATACGTCAAGAGGCAGAATTCAAAATCTTTTGCAGAATTCGTGAGATTTAGGGCGAGAAGCCGTAGCAGCATTTATGGCCGCCTCAGGGGGATGCCCCTTTTTCTGATTTTAAAGCCGGCTTAAACCGAGGGGCTACTGGGGGCTGTTTGGATGGTTATTGAGAAGTCCCGGTCAAATGTAAGCGACCTTTGCAGGGTTGCACAGGCATACGTGGTTTGTCTGGCCGTGGAATTCCTCCTTGCCTCGTTTCTGTTGGAGCTGGGGACTAAGCCCTGCGCAGATTGGGGGAATCTTCTTAAATCACTTTCTGGTGGTGGGAGTAGGGAGCAAATGAGCCTGGGGTTTATGGCTTATTTGGCCTTTTTTTTGTTGATGTTGGTTTTGGGGTTTTTTGGTCGTTTGTTTCTGTTTTTATTCTTGAGGTTACTGAAGAGCAATATAATAAAAAGAAACGATCTGGGAATCTAACTTTAGCTTTGAAATGCAAATTATGAATAAGCGGCGTCCCTGGCAAGTATATAGCCAGAGCATTAATTAAATCTCATGGTAATAATGATATACCTCTTGGGCTCGGTACCTCGGTCAGCCGGCCCTCAGGCATTACCCGTCAGCTCTGGAAACCTGTACCCTTGGGCCCAAGGAGTTTTGGTTAAAATCTGCACTCTCCTTCGTTTCTGGGAGGACTCGAATCGCCTCATCGGGGTGCGGTGGGGTGGGCATTGCATTATCTGTTGGGGAGCTGTGCTGTATTCCGGTTGAATGATACCGGTAACAGTGGAGAATGTAGGTAATCTGAGCCTAGCAGGAAGAAATGTGGGCTGGAAGCCACAAAGAAACTAATCTCCAGGCATTGTAATGCATTTCCTATTACAAAGGAACCCATTTTCAACCAATGTTGACATCCTGTTCCTCCTAATGGGCTGTCCCCTGTGACTTCCCTCATTCTTTTAAAATGCCTGAATACCTCCATTGTTAGCTGCACAACAGTTGGAGAATAATTTAATAGACCTTTGCAGTCTGCTGGTCTGTATAAAGCCTTTCAGTGACATATTGCAGGATTTCCATGCTGGGCCAAGGGGTCTGTAAGAATTTAAAGGCAAATCTCCAGGCAAAAGCCTGACTTTTAAAACTGACTTTTAAAACAGTGTCATGCAGCGTGTCCTGCTCCCTTTCTCTCATTCTTAGTTTTCTCAGCTCTTGGACTTGGGTAGTAGGGGGGAGTCTGTTCTCCTCTTGTCCTGATTTTTAGCCGCCGAAGTTAACTCTTGCGTTGCACTGCTGGCCGCTGGGATCAGAATTGTACTTTCTTCCTACTTGATACTAATCTCATTTGTGTTGAGAGATCAGTTACCAACCCCCTGTCTTATGTGTCCTTCTCTGCCTCTTCGTACAGATGAAGCACGGGGGAAGAACTGCGGCGTCCTGGTGCATTGCTTAGCAGGGATCAGCCGCTCGGTCACAGTGACGGTGGCCTACCTCATGCAGAAGCTGAACTTGTCCATGAACGATGCCTATGATATTGTCAAGATGAAGAAGTCCAACATTTCGCCCAACTTCAACTTCATGGGTCAGCTGCTGGACTTTGAGCGGACTCTGGGACTGAGCAGCCCCTGTGACAATCGAGTGCCGAACCAGCAGCTGTACTTCACCACCCCTTCCAACCAGAACGTCTTCCAGGTGGATTCCTTGCAGTCCACGTGAGCTCCCACCCCCTCCTTTCTCCTGTCCATTTCATGGGATCACTCCTCAATGGTTTCTCTTTGGCAGTGATAAAGAAATGCAGCTTTCTCTTTTTCTGGCCTCTGCTATTAAAAAGCAGCTGCCAGTGCAGGCAAGGAAAGGTTACACAGTATGAGCAATTAATTTGAATTGGCTATTGCAAAGGGAGGGGATGTGGCGAGCTCTCTGGGCAGGACCGTGGTGACCAGGCAGCAGGTGGGCAGTACGTTCATCCCTGCTTGGGCAGTAGCCGAGGTCCGAGGACTTCCAGTGTGGTAGAGTGAGGGTGGACAGACTGGGCACGTTTTCTCTAGAGACTGGAACTGTCCTTCTGCCCTCTGCTCTCAGATCTGTGACACGCATCTTTGTCTTCAGTGAAGACTGATTATTTTTGTTTGTTTGTTTGTTTTAATTTAGAGGAGCCAAAGAAAGATTTCAGCTTAGTGTATTTGGAGTACTTGTTTGCTGGAAGCTTGGTAGTATTCTACTTGATCAATGTAAATAGTTAACCTTAAATTGATTTGCATTTTTTTTTCTTAATTCACATGTACTCAAGAAATCAATCCAAGGGACACCTGTCTTTTTGTTCTTTTCATAAATTCTGCTTTGTTTGTTTGTTTGTTTTAATTGCAAAGAATATATTTGCAGCATGCTGAATTTTATTAAAGCAAGCTTTCCATGAGGGAGAAATGGCAATGATGAGAAGTTTGCAAATCATATTTTGTGAGCAAGTAGAGTCTCTTCTTTCATATATCTTTCTTTTCCTTGTGGTGATTTTTTTTCCTCATGCTTCTGATGTAGGTTCCATATGATTGATATATATATATATATGTATGTATATATATATATACACACACACATATATATATTTTTAAATTAAATTAATTTTTTGCCTTACCTTTTGTAAATAGATCATTTGGGAAGAGGTTTGTCTTTGAACGCGAAAGATTTTTTTGATCACTTTTTAAAACTTTCAGATGTGCTAAACAGTGCATTACCTCTGTACAAATTCTTCAGGGAGCTTCACCTCAAATGCAATATTTTGCGTCTTTTTCTTTTTTTTGTATAAGACTGGAAGTATGTGCGAACATTTGTACCTGTGTGTACGCACAGTGAACCTGCACATGGTTGCCAATAAGGGAGAGTCTAATCCACGGTGTAAAAGTTTTAAGATGGAATTTATTATAAGAATGTAAAACCTTAAATTATTAATAAATAAATAACTATTTTTGGCTATGGAGAACCTGGCTGGTTTATTCCCCCTTTCCCCTCTGTGTGGTTGTGGTTAATTGCACATACCCATATGGTTATGTTTAAAGGCAATGATTGCTTTCAATAGCTTTTGTATATCCCCTAAGACAATAAAACCTTGATTTCCCCTTTGGTCCACTGGTGCCTAAATGAATAAACAGTGAATGTGCTGGATTCTCATCTTCCTTTGGTGAAGGGAATGCTTTTGAAGGCCTTTAGGTTAATTACAAAATATTCCAGCATCCCTTTGCTACACTAGAGATGCACCTGACTCTGGGCCATAATGTTTTTTTCTTTTTCATAATTATTTTTTCCTTTATTATTAAGACTAAGGACCTGCTGTTTTCTGGCTTTGTTTATGAGTTTTGGTCACTCTATTACAGATGCCAGGAGATGGGTTCACGCTCTCCTTAGCTGTCTGGCAGGAACCCATTTCACAGAGATTCATCAGCAGTCTGCAGCCTGTAAATGATTTTTCTGTTGCCATTTAGCCACCTTGCAACTTAATGAAGGCAAGGAGGAAAAGTCTCTATATACCCTCAGTCACCTAATTTCCTCTTTCACCCTTCAGTCTGTGCAGAAGGAAAAAGGGGGATTATAGCAATTGCAAAACTTCCTGCTGCAACTTGTATTCATTAACATCCTTCCTGAATGATAACTGGCCCAAGGTAGGGTGGTGCCAAAATCTGTGTGCAGTACCACAGTGAGGGGCTGATGCTGCAGCTGGGGCTGTCAGCTGAGGTTCTGCAGCACTCCTGGCAGCCAAAGCACATTTGAAGTAATTTTAGAAACTGCAAGTGTGTGAAATGAAATGCAAGCAAAACATGGGAAAAAAGTGAGTCAGTGTCTCATGCAGTAGTGGCCTAGATTGAGTGCATAAACTGTGAAAGTAGAAGTGGGTTGCAGTTAAACTTGGCTTGTGCTAATCCAGTTTTGAACGGTTTCCGCTCTTGGCATTCCCTATGCTGTTCTGTTCAAAGTGGAGATTTGCAAGCAGCTCTAGCAATTTCCTGTCCAGCTGCAGCTCAAGTGACTCCCTTGTTTGGTTTTTTTTAATGTGTTTTTTTTTGTTGTTTGGTGTTTTTTTTTTGTTTTTTTTTAATATGGTCTGTGGATAATTTTAGCCAGTTTCCTCTTCGTGGATTATTAATCTGCTTTCCTTGTAGAACCTACATAGCTGTGTCCCTACTGTTCTGCTGAAGTTAACAGATGGCCTCCCCGCCACTTCCTCTCGTTTCGCTATGGGTTTGTTGTCAGGCCACTTCTGAAATTAATAGTGTTTTCTGGCTGGCTGCCACAGGCCATTACCACAAAGGGGAAGTAACACATCTGAATAGCAGGAAGCCGGGCAGGGTCACAGCGTGAACTGAACCTGTTGAGTGCAATCAGGCCTCTCCCGTTTGGCAAGTGTAGGGCTTCTCTTCCCTCCCCTCTTTTAAAACGCCTTGCACAGAGAAAGGGGCTGACACCGAATGCCTCAGCTGTTTGCACCAGGCAAATATTTCCGGCTGAAGGAGTTGCGAATGTTAGTCGTGACTAGGTGCCCCTTAAGGTGAGGAGGTAAAGAGCAGTGTGTGACTATGTAGCCCAGGGGAGGAGAGCCTTGGGTTTTTTTGTTTTGGTTTTTTTTTTTTTTGCAAACTGCTTTGAAAAGTTAATGCTCACAAGGGCTTCCTGCTTCCTTCCTGCTGCACCAAATGACTAACACCAAATGGGTACTTCTGCAATTCATCATTTTTGTGACAAGCAAGCACAGTAGAGCAGCTTTGCTCGCAGACACACACACACACACACAGAGCAGAGTCAGGCTGAAAACTTGTTCCAGATTTTTCCTTGAGCAAGGCCTGAACCAGGGCTGTTTCAGACCCTCCGCTGAACTTGAACCAGGCTGGGTGAGAACAACTTTGGTCACAGGCAACCCCGAACTACAAGTGGAGCCAACCCAAAACCTGGTTCAATGTCTGATTTTGCTGGGAGAGTTCACAGTCATAGGCTGGCTCTGAATTACAAGTGGTTTGGAGGAAAAGTGATGAGGGCTCTTACCAGCAATCTTCACCCTCCCCACAGGGGTTCCCAAATAACACTGTCCAGGCATGGTGCAGGGAATGGATCATCCTACATCAGCAGTTGCCACCTTCTCTCAGGCTGGGTTCTGCTTGCTTCGGCACTGTGTGTCCTGGTCACTCTATCTACCCCCTCCCCAGCCCTTGTTTCAAAACACTTCCTCTCTCCCCTGCCTCATTTCAGTCCTTGCTGGGATGGGGCAGAGGTCCAAGGCTTCTGAAGGGTTTGGCAGCTATTGCAGTTCCTCAGCTGGTAAAGTAATTTGTAAAGGGAAAAATAAATCCTTTGTGCCTGAAGGGACAGGCCTGGTGTATATAGGAGGAAAGGGGAGAAGTGTTCACCCTTTGCAGCTAACAAAATCACAACCTGCTTCTTCATATTATAGTGTAGTAATGTGAGGTAAGGAAATTCTTCAGAAGCTGTGGAGATACTAGGAAGGAAAACTGTACTCTTAGGAGTGATCAGAGCTTTCTCACATGACCCATCTACCTCTAATACAAAGGGTGAGCTTGTGTTGGCATCCTGTCCCGTTTGCTCTGGTAAAGCTAAGGTTTCCTTTTGTGTTTGCGTGCACTTTGCTTTTCATTTTCTGTGCAATAGCAACATGTAACTCATCGTGTTGGTTCCCCTTCTTGCATTTCCTCTTTCCCATTCGTACCCTTTCAAACCACTCTATGCCTCCCTACAAAATGTCCTGACTGTCTCTGGTTTTTGTTGTAGTAGCCATAATTTTATCTTCCCCCATATTCTTTCTTGTGCTTTTTCAATGCTGCTCTTTCTCCTATGCCTTCTAATTCCCCACTGGTCTTTTTCTAAGCTCCATAGTTCTGATTCCTCCTTTGTTTTCTTACCCTCTCTCTTTTCTGTTATTCTCTTGCTGTTTTCCTCGTATTTCCTAAATCAACTCATCTTTCTGCCAGCCTTAAGCCTGCCTGTTCCTCTTTGTTTTCACAGTGAAAAACAGAATGAGTCTCATGGACTCAGTCAGTTTCAGTGAGCTATAGGAAAAGTGTATTTTAGAGGAAAAAGTAAGAAAATGCTAGTATTGTCCTCTTGCCACTTCCTAGCAGATGACATTATTTCTCATCTCTCTGCCCTGTCTCTGTGTAGATTTGGCTCCACATGGCTGCCCCGGGTTCTCTCTGTCTCTGCTGCTAACAGAAAAAGCAGGCATGAGGAAGCAGCATTTCCTTTGGGCCTATCCAGTGTCAGAGGGCACTGACTCCCCATTTGAAGAGAGGGGAGTGGTGAGGAAAGTGGGGTGAGATGGAAAATGTGTCCAACAAATGCAGCTCTGATATCCAAACTGAAGCCGGGTTTAACAATCATGTCTGGATAACATTTCTTCAGGCTCTCTGAAAAGCTTATCCAAAAATTTTTCCCTGGTGAGAAGCATGATGACACTTTATTCAGAGCTCCAGGAAAAACAATTGTATGTGAATGTTTAAACAAATCTACAGCCTAATCCCTCTCTCCACACTGCTATAAATCACTGAAAGCTTTGCCTGAGTGAAGATGGTGGAACAAACTGCTAAGGTCAGTTTGGTGCCCCCCTAGACCTTGGGTGCGTGTGCTCAGCATTGCTCAGTTACCCCACAAACACAAAGTATGAGGCCAGCCCCCTCCACTGTGCAGCAGCACATATGAGAGACTCTGGGTCTTCGGTGAGGTGCTGCATTCAAGAAAGGTCTCTGAGTTTGCTCCAAACACCTCATAGCCAGAAGGAGGTAAGGGCTACCCACTAGTGTTCTCTCATGGTGTGTGATGACTTGGGGTTGTATAAACTCTGCCCTTTCCTCGCCCTGCAACAGCCAGAAATGGAGAGTGCAGCATCATACATCTCCTTTCTTCACTGCCAGATTTGAGAGATAAGCATGTGCTGTAACTCAGCAGATAGTACAGACAGAAGGCTGGTAAGGGAGCTGCCCTCTTTTGAACGAAGAGCTTGTCTCTGTAAGGAAAGGAAAAAAACATGTTAGATGCTTTCTCTGGTTTGTTATCGTAGGGATCTGCAAGCACTGAGGGAATTTTGAAGTGCTCATAGCTATAGCTTTTCCTCATAAGGCAAAGATGAAGGCTGTTGACTTACCACAAACACAAGGAGATGATTATCAGATGGAAAGGCGGGGTATGGAGTCTGCTTAGGAAATATTTCTTAATGACAGAAGTTGCATTCAGGACTATATTTGAGAGATGCAACAGAAAGTGTGCCCTGCTCTCCTTCGCAGCTGCGATCCCCAGGACGCAGGAAGTGTGGAAAAATGCTGGCGCTCTCCCACCCCTAAGCTGTTCCAGCGCTGTAGATACCAGCACACAAAATGATGCTACATGGGCGGTCTGTTTACCATAGTGCGGAGACCATTGTGAAGCACTTGGCTCATTTTGCCAGTGATACAAGTGTTTTGCAAAATCCTTCTACCAAGATCTGCCACCTTCCCAAATGGGCAATGTCCTTGCATAACTTCCTGACTTCCATTTTAATGAACTTCTCTGTTTTTCTGTTAAAACCATGTTTTGGGACATTACGGAAGTCTGTTCTTTCATCTTTTTTTTCTTGCTGACCTCAACTCTGTAGGAAATGTATTTCCATCTGCAAGTGAAGCCATTTGAAAAACATTGCTGGCTGATGCTCAGTTTAAGCAAGGCGAAAGTTCTTTGAAGGTGGCAATTTTTGCCTTTGCTGGGAAATGGCGTCCCACCCAAACCGGGCTGGAAGCACTAGTACTCAGTATTTGTGAAAACATGTTTGCTGTTCAGCAGGTACGTTGGACACACAAATGATATAAATCAGTGTAACAGTAGAGACTACCAGTTAGGCTCTGCCACTCTTGAACCCCTTGAAGACATTATCTTCTTCTGTTTGGAGAACATTAAGAGCATAAGCAGAGTTTTTAGTTCCTTTTTTTCCTGCGTACAGTAATGTTATAGTATTCTGAACTAGATATAGAAGTAGAAAGTCAAGATGTCTCAATGTGGTGAGAGAGAACTTTTTTCCTTATTTATAAAAAAAGAGAATTTTAGTGTCCTGGGGACCTACTAACATTAAAAAAAAAAAAAAGATCACCAAGACTTCAGCTTTTGCTTGATTGATTAGGATTTCCTGTGTTATCAGTGGTCTAAATTGCATTTTCTGTATCAGTATTTCTACCAAATGAATTTGTTTGAGAGGTTTCTAGGCCAGCCTGGCTCTTTGTGAAGAAACATAGCACATCATCTCTCATCTAGGCTGAAATTCAGCTCAGCACTGAGCTGATATTCTATTTAAGCACAAGGAATTGAGTAACACTTGGATTCTGTACAGGATGCTTTTGTTAGAAATAAAGACAAAATGTGTCTGATTTCTTGAATACAAATCAGGAACAACATATTAGGCTTTCATACACCTTTATAATCCTTCATTTAGGTTTTTGTCATTCAGTGAAATTCTGCAGGCTTCTGTATGTGAAGAAAATATATTTTATATTTGCAAATTGCTGTCAGAGCAGAGAGTAGACAATGCCTATTATTAATGTGGACCAATTCTTCTTGAGAAAAACTTTTCAGATGTTTACAGCTTTGCTAGGCTTTGCTTGGACTCGAATAAAAATGCCTCAGGCTGGTCTAAAAAGATGAAAAGAAATTAATATCCCTCTGGAGATGTCATCCTAAAAGACTTGTCCCTTTTTTTCTGAAGAAAATCCCTTGTTTTTTGTCTGTGTAACAAAATCTGTTATTGTTTCCTTGAACATCCTCAGCTTTCTGTGCCTGGAGGAAGGAACTTGAAATCTGGCAGCGTGTGTCGAGAATGTGCCTGGTGCTGCTCCCCTGAACAGTTCCTCTTGCCCGAGATTTAAGCTGTTGGAATATGGTGTTTTGAACATGCCAAGCAACTGAATCTTTATGAGCAACTTTCTTTAAAAGTCAGGAGTGATAAAATTTAGCTGAGCCTGCCCTTGGTGCTGAGCTGCCAGGCCTGCCAAGCAGGGACAGGATAGCACACTCTGAGGAGGGAGGGGATTTGTGATGCTGTGTCAGCGAGGTAGAAGATTGTGCGGTAAGTCTGCCCTAAAACTGATAAGTTTGATTGGAGAGCTATACTGTACTTCTGTGCCTGAGCAGTACCAACCACAGCTGCCTCAAGCATCCCTGCACTGTGCAGTATAAACACTCTTTACATCCCTGTTTTCCCTGAAAAAAATATTAATGGGGCCAGTCAACTAAGAATAATTTTGGTGTTAGGCAGAGAAGAAAACTCACGTTAACTGACAGAAAGCAGAGCACCTTGGTGATGTTCCTTGCACCTTGGAAAGGCAAGAGACAAGAAAATGTAGCTGTTTCTGGGGTTCATTGTCAGTTAAATTTTGTATGCGTTGAAGTGTCTCAGGTGGCAGCTAGGTCTATACATTCTTCTGTAAGATTCAAAATGCTTGACATTGCAACCTCAATAATATTCTTCTAATAGTGTTCTTACTTTATGCCAGCAATAATATTTCAACCTCTCTACTGAGGTCTAAATGAATGACATTCCCATGGCTTTACACAAGAGTAGCAGAGATCACACTCAAGTAGTGTTTGTTATTACAGTATTAAGGTTTTAAAAGACTCTGCCAATTATGGTGAAATAAAATTTAAAAGTTTCTCTTTTTCTTTTTTCTTTTTTTGTATGTGTTTCAAAGTGTATGTTAACTTTCTTTGGCAGGGATTTAATTGTCTGCTATCTTTATGCAGTACCTTGGCTAATGTGAGCTGGTTACAGCTATGGGATATTATTGTGATGTTAATAATAGACATAATAATTATCTGAGGTCAAAAGAAAATTTCCTTTTTCCCTGAGTCCTGCACAGCCAGGTACAGTGTGTAACTTGACTTAAATGATGTGCATGTTGCTATATTCCGTAATTATCATTCTACATCCTTGGATTTCTGAGTCTTACTGCAGAGTTTAGTGAGCTAATCCTGGTCAATAAAGTTATTCAAATGTTTAACCATTGGCAAAATCAGATACTGGGGCATTCTTTTGGATGTGAAAACATGCGGCACACTGCTGGCTGCATAATAATTGATAATATTCACTAATGACTGAAGAAGCTAGGGATTCTTGGGCAGGGCAAGTTCTCACATTACTAGAGATTTCTGAATTACCTGAGGAGCTAAATGCTCTTCTGTTCTGGCTGCTCAGTGTAAGGGAAGAAGAACCAGGTTTTTTGGGAGGTGCAGAACCCTCATACCCTAGTGAGTTGGTTCCACAGAGGAGAATCAAACAGGGCACTGGGGCAATTGAGTCCTACATCATGAGCCACTTAAAAAAACATCCTACTCTTTTGCTTTTGAGAGCATCACAGACAGGACTCATGGTTCATGTAGCTGCTGCACTATAAATGGAGTCCCTGAAATAAGGCTGAAGTAATGCAGTGATGAATCAGGACCAGGAGCTGTGCACATGAGTGCTATTACTCTAGGGAAAAAAAGAAAAATAGACTTTCTAATGTATTCCTGTAAATGTGAGTTACTGTTAGTCAAGAAACATAGAAATGAACCTGTATTATTCCAAAGTGAATGTCAGATGATTCTGTTCCTTGTGCCTTCTACATAAAGTGAGGATGAAGATTGATTCATTCTCTGGAGAAGCTTCTAGCTGGTTTTGTATCTTGTGTGCCTGCCTAGAAGTCTCAATTTTTGCCAGGAAAAAGTTTAATCTGTTGATAATCACAGAGCTGGGTAAAGACAGTGGGTCTGCTTCTTTCAGGCTCAGTACCAGAGAATTTAATAAATGCTCTTTCATACAATGGTGGTAGGAAGCAGACGTGGGTTGTGGCCCAAGGCAAGGAGTGCATGACAAAGCTTGAGCAGTACTAGAAGACTTGGTCTGTGCATGCAAAAGCAAGAATATGAGGGGCAAGCTGTTTGTAGAGAAAAGAAAAAACTCACCTGCCTTTAAGGGTAACAGTCATGGTCATCACATTGAGATGGAGCAGACAGTCAGGGTGCAGTGCACAGTCTGATGCTAGGCTAGGCAATCAGATGACCAGCTGCCTCTGAAAAGACAGTCTATTCCCTTTCTTCTTCTTTGTTTTCATTTATGTGTTTGTTTCTTCCTTTGCTATAAGCACTTCTTTTGCTAGGAGCACTTGCTTGTCTGCAAAGCTCTATGAAACCTCTCGATATTTCTTCTAGTGGTCTAGCCCTGATGTAGCACGACATGAGGTCAGGAAAGTGTCAGACATAGTGCAATGTTGGGAATAGGAGGATGCAATTAATGCAATAGAAGGATGGGCAGAACTAAATCTTTTGACATTAGCTTGAGCTTTTATTGGCTAGCTATAAAATCCAACTATGGCCCCAATGTATGAGCATTGAATTAATTGGAAAGACAGGCTGGGAGGTGTCTGGGCAAGGAAAGTGCTTCCTGATGTCTGCTTCTGTTTGGTTCATGGAAAAAATATTTTAGAATGAAAAGGGAGTGGTACCAGAGTGCGCACCTGACTCACACACTTGATTTGTTTCCTAAAGGAAACAAGCCTGCAAGATCCCCAAACCAGCTTGCCAGCTGTCCAACAGGGTAACGTCTGCGTGCAAATCTACAAGTTCCTCACGGAAGGTGGCCAGCTTTTTATTCTGCATCATCATTTTCTGTCTATTTTTTCTTCCCATTTTGAACAGAATTTTGTGAAACAGCCACAATGCTCGTATATATGTTACTCTAAAACCAAAAGCTGTCCTAATTGAAGAGCTATTCTGCATCATTTTGATGGGCAGTTTTCAACAGTGGCCACAAAATTTCATTTTGCAGAGTTGAAACAGAAAAGAGTGTGGATGGAGGTATTTGAATTAGGATGCAGGCTTGCGTTTTAGTCTGAGAAATATCTGACTAAATACCAATTTGTTATATTCACACAAACACAGGATTGCTTCATGGTACAATTATACTGGTTAGTTTAATCTGTGAAGCATTTAAACCAGGCAAAATTTGTTGCTAGTGCAGCAGAGAACAGTTATTTCTAATCTGAAACTTGAAGAAATATATCCCAATGCCTCTTGTACCAGGGACATTGCTCCTGTGCTAATTTTCAGAAAAAAAGTCAGGCTTCACTTTGGTGCATTTTAGCACGAATGTTGTGCCATCTAGCCGGTCTAATTCACATGGCTGTAATTAACATAAAAATGCACTTGTCATTTTCTCTTTCCATGTCAGAAGAATGCTTCAAAGAAAAAACAAAAAAAACCTGCTTTGTGCCCAGATTAGTCATTACCAGTAATTCATTTTGTTCTGATATAATTAAAGGAAAATACATGCGAAACCTACCCATCATGGAAGAAAGCTAATATTGATGAGCCTGTGTCACATAGCTCATATATGGAGAAAGTTTATATTTTCATGAAGGTGATGGCAACCTGGTATTTCTAAAACCCCTGGGAAATGCCTACAAAGTGGGCATTAAACAACACTGACTATTGCCTTTTTCCTGGAGAGGCTGGAAACTCTCCTTCTACCCACAAGTCTGGGGAGAGCTCTGGGATGTTACTGCCTTGGGAGAAAAAAGTGGGGCTGGAGATGTCTTTCCCTGCACATTGAAGCGATCCACCTCAAGAGCTGAGGATTGCTTTTGCTACCACTGGTCTTCTGCAAAACACTTTTTCTTCCCATGGTGGTGGCTGTGCGAGCTACTCTGGGACCCTTCAGGTTTGAAGAGGTCCCACAAGAGAATTCTTCTGATAGCTCAGCTTGCAAGCAGAAAGCTGTATCCACTTTACTGTGCTTGGCTTAATCCAGCTGGCAATTGCAGCACCATTAAATACATCTTGCCCTGAGAACTGAACTGTGAGGTAATTCCACTGCTGTGGCAATTGCTATCACATTTCCAAAGATGCCCCTTGCCTATGTCAGCTGAAGTACTTCCATCTATTTCCCGAAAGTTAGGGAGGTGGCTGGGGTGCTGTGGCAGAGCCCAGTGGAACCTGGCATGGGAAATAGCTGGCTTCGGTATTTCTCCTGTTCCTCTCCCACATATGGACTTGAAATCCACTGGCAGCAGCAGGCAAAAGCCTCCTCACAGCAATGGGGGAGAACAAAGTGCTGCCGATCCTGTTGGACCTGTCAGCTTTGAGATTGATGAGGGGACAGCGGCGTATTTGTTATCCTTGACAGCAGTGAGTGGAATTAATTTTGGAGTGACTCCGTGTGGTGGAATGAGGGCTGTCCTGCTCTGTGACAAATTTCCAGGCAAAATCTGTGATTTTGTTTCAAACATTTGAAGATTTTAAGTGGTTGGGCTCTAATCCCTCGTAAAACTGGAATCTCCCCCTGACCTGTGCTGTGTGCAAGTACCAGAGGCACAAAACCCACCCTTGTGCCATATTCAGGGCACTTCATGGACACCACTCTCTTCTGGAGCATGATTGCTCCACATATGTGTCAGTCTGTGCTTATTTATCCTTCCTATCACCAAGAAAATTTCATTTGTCCCCAGGACTCTTGAGTCAAGGGCAGAAACCTTTCAACTTCTAGTGAATTTTGCAAGGGGGGTTTTAGAGGAGAGAGAGAGAAGATATTTAAGAAACTTAATTTATTCAATTTAGTACATCAAACAGTTTTAGGAAACAGGATGGCCCAGGATGGCAATCTGACACACAAAAAAATAACATGTTTTACTTTGTCTTACTGGGTAAAGAGACTACAAATAAATTACCAAATGAAAGAAAGTCAATAAATCCTTTATTTGCTATGTTTTCACCTTTTGAAAGAACCGCTCTAGCCTTCCCTTCATGTTGTTCATTCAGCTAGTTTTCAGAGCAAAAGCAGTCAATTCTGCACTATCTCAGTAGGACAGTTTTAATTTTAACACTATCTGCCCTGATCTCTCTTTGTCCAGTTAAAATTTCCTTGACCTAGAGTTCAACCCCTTTCACAAAGTACCCTCAGGCTTTGATGGCAGTAATTCTACCTTACACCAGTTCTGAATACACAACCTCCAGGCCCAAAAGAGAAGATTAGCAGACTTTACCCTAATTACTTGTTATTGTGTAGTTGTTAAAAAAGATTTTGGCTCCAGAAAATGAGGCTGTAGCCAGACAGAAGTTAGCCTGGGGTTCAAAAGTCTAGCAATCTTTGGCTCCACAGGCCTATAAAAGCAGAGTGTTGACTGAATGCAAACAGCCTGCATGGTGAGAGGCCCCCTCGGAACGGGTGACAGCAGGCCATTCGTCATGGGAGGCACTGGGGGTCAGAGGAGTCTCTCTGATGCTTCCTCGCCGGCCTGAATCAAACCCATTTGATTCTTCTGTCGATGGGAATGCCAGGCTGTGTGATGGCTGCAATGTGCACACTCTGTTCTTGGGGCTTTTTGAAAGGATGAGCCATGATTGAGGTACAGCCAGGAAAAGTACTCCTGGTGCTGCAGTTGGGTGCCTGCCACTTCCTGAGCTGCTGCTTCTCTGGGTACTGGCTTTAGGTCGGTGTAATGAGCACCTATCAACAATTAATGATGGTTGTGGCATGGGGGGAAGGATCTGGAGTGCCTTTAGTGAAGTGAGAAGCAGTTAGTCAACTCCTCACCTTCGAGCATTAAATGTCGTGAGAGGTCAAAAGGTTTTGCCAGGAATGCAAAGTTTGGAATATTTTTAATTAAGCTACATCCTTTGAAATTCTTTCAAGTCAATCTTCAAACAAATCAGGTCTTAAATCAACACCCTTTAAAAGCACATTCACCTCTGGTAAGTGCCTTCATGCAAGCTCTACTGGGTATCACAGAAAGCAGTTAATTTAATTTTGAGTCAATAAAAACCTCCGCTTATTATTGTGTTCATTCACTGTAGGACATATTAATATTCCTTTTTCCTGAATAGCCAAATTCCTTATCCTATGTGAAGTTGGTGTGTTTGTGTCTGAACGGGTTTACTATCTGAATTTACCAATGTCTTAAATATATGGGTTATGAGGAGAGCTTGGAATATGAGTGTTTTGATTAACCTAAAGCATGCCTGCATCTTTGTTTGTTTTCTATAATCTATTTTTATCAAATGCCTGTCTCTTAGAGAGTTACTGATTGGGGGATATTTTCATCATCCTATAAATAGAAGCTGCAGTTGACATACAAATAACTGTATTCCGTCACTAGAGTTTAGGGCCCTTTTGGAAAGTTTTACTTGCATAAAAATATTCAGCAGCTGGCTAAATCTCTCAACAGACTGCATAAACTGACAAAATCAAACTTGACCCAAACATTTAAAAGACACTAAATGCCATTAGAAGGTTGTGGCACATTTGGTTTCCATCCTGGCTGTCATTTTCAGGTCTGTACACTTTCACTGTTATTTCTGCGACCAGCACACAAGGGATTCAAAAGACTCTCTGCTAACAAAG
This sequence comes from Oreocharis arfaki, assembly GCA_013398015.1. Classification (NCBI taxonomy): domain Eukaryota; kingdom Metazoa; phylum Chordata; class Aves; order Passeriformes; family Paramythiidae; genus Oreocharis; species Oreocharis arfaki. Next base: position 83,027 of record VZRR01013614.1, on the reverse strand, counting down.
ACCTTTGATCCCTGGATTAACTCTTCTAACACTCTCCTTAAGCAACTAGGAAAATAAAATTATTACCTCATTATCTATTTTGAGAGAATATTTTAACTGGCCTCTGAGCAGAAAGGCTGGAGAGGCCACCCGAGTCTCCCAAGTGAGAGCTGATGGTGAGGGGTGGCACCTATCAGTGTGAATAGTTCGAATTCCAGCTGTAAGCCTGCAAGCAAAGTCCTTCTGTTGAGAGCTCCGGCCTCTGCCCTGGCTCTGCCCTGGCTTCTCAAGGGCCGTGACTGTGCTACCAGAGCAGCTGCCCCAAGGCTAATCTCTGACCCAGACCAGGTGGTGCAAGACAGCTCCACATTGCTCAGAAGTAACTACTCTCTTTAGGTCAGCATGGCCAGATTTGGGGTAGTATTTGGCCCAGGTCTCCACTGGCCCCATATTATGCCGCAAGCTAATTATTAAGCAGTAGTGATTTACTAATTCAAAGCATGTTTGACTGCTTGTGCTGTCCCATGACAGTGTGCAGGGAATTTGAGGACACAAGGCCTATTGGAGTAAGATCAGATAAGTGTCATGGACTGAGGGAGTTAAACTTGCTGCAGTCCAAGTCCACTTTGTCTGGAGTGGAGCCTGGAGCAAGCTATTCTGTTAACTGTGTCCAGACTTTCTCTCCAAGAAACTAGTCATTTTGCTCCAGAAGGGAGCCTGGGAGGGAGTGAGCATACATGCAGCATGAATGATGAGAGGATCAGATGCTGGCCGCAAACAGGGAGCTGAAGTAGGTGACTCTTGAGACATCTGTTGATCTTTGACAGGGGCCTGTTTCAACTATGGCAAGGGTATAATTTATGGATGAAAGTAACCCACATTCAGTACTTGATGCAGTCAACATTTCCTTAGTTTAAGCTCAGATACTCAGTTTTCAGCAGTGGAGCCACTTGGCAAGGGCCTTTATTGGAAGCTTAGTTGCATGCTCCTTCCCCTTTGAGTATGGTTACTCCACAGGCGCAGCTACATCTGTTGTCAAATTTAGCCTAATCTGGAATGAAGATAGTAATGAAATTATAGCTTGGCTGTACTCTGAAAGTCTGTATTTTTGCCACTGTACTTTGAGCTGGTTCAGTTCTAAATATGTCTCATATCCTGTTTCATGAGAAGCAGAACAAGAAAGCCCAACTTCCTGTGGATTTTCATTTGACCTTCCCATGATGATCAAAGTTTCTCTCAAAAGTCCGTAAGACTTCCCCAGTTCCCTCACGTCTGCTACACATCCTCACATTAATCCATTTTCTCCATTTCCCTGTTTTTTCTTCACCTTATTTCAGCCCCCTGTCCCTTAACTACGGGCTGAGGTAGCTCAGAGCTGCAGATATTGTGGCCCATCTGCACACTGATCAGAAAGCAGACACAAGCAAGGTGATTGTCCAGCCAGAAAGTCTTGGAGCTCTCATGTTGAAACTTTTCTCTGGATCTCCTTTCTCCAATTTGTATTAGTTGCTTTCCTCTACTCATCTGTTGGCTTTCACAAGTCTTGTAGGAAATCACATTTCACTGGAAATTCTCCCTTTTTTGCCCAATGTGATTGTGAGCAGCTGTCAGATTTAAAAGCTACTAGGGTAGGAGACAAATGACAGGCAATCTGAAATACAAATGGATGGACAGGATGACTAGAGAAGCTCAAGTTCCTCAGGAAATGAGGCTATAAAGAAGGTGATGGTGAAATCACCTTGGATCTCTGCTGGCAGCTGACAAATAACAAGGTGCCAAGCAGGGCAAAGCTGTTCCTCAAGCTGGTTTCTGCCAGTTTTTCTCAAAAATGTAGTGTGACCAGAGTGACATGGATGTTCCTCTAAGTGTGATTTCTTTATGCCTTCTTATCAGGTTTGTGTATTCACAACGAATGTCACCACAGTGTCCAGGAGACTCTGATACCACGAGGTCCCCAGTACCAACAGGCACAGTTCAAACAATTAAGCCAAGAGGCTTTTGTGTAAGGAACAATGAAGTGTTACACATTATTTACCACTTCAGCGCCACTTACGCTTTCAATACTTAAGTCAGCTGAGGTGAGTTAACTGATGATAATGTGTATAAAGCAAAGCCATTTAGATGCATGTGGTGAAGATTTGGTATCAGTTACATGCCTCTGAAGTCAGCAGGGCTCAACATCTGACACAGTGCATATCCAGAGGAACACCCTCCAGAGACCTTTTGTGTTTGCACTTTTTCTGTGGACAAAGATGACAATCTATGCTTATTTTTTGCTATTGGACGTTACAGCTGATGCATGTGCCTGAACCAAAATCTTTGTGCCGTAGAGGATTTTAATCCTAAAGAAGGAACGAAGTTCCTCTGAGGAGCTCAACTTAAAATCATGATAGAGAATCCTGTTGGTAGAAAAAATGCTGTTAGTATATGCTTACCTCTTCAACCTGAAATTTTCCTGGTGGTTAGAGTTATATGCTTGTTCTTTTTCACAGAAATCTTGTTTGAGAAAATGGCCTCACAAGTCTCATCTGAGACCAGCAGTAGCTGTTCTGCCATCTAGGTTTGTCATGAGACTCATGCTCCTTAATACACTCTGGTAGCATAAATGCTCTCAGAAAACAGTGTTTGCCCCTTTCTTCTGAAAACCTAGAGATTTAGGAGTCCAGCTTTTCTATAATGGCTTATATTTCCTGTGTAGAAGATCTAGAGCCCTTCTCAGCTTTAGAGACTTTAAACCCCACTCACAAGAAGATCCTTCTCTTCTGTCAGTGTTGCCAGTGTTCAGAATGGACCAGATCTGCAATGGCTTCATAATGGTCACATTGCAGAGCTCTCCTATAAGGGATAGGCTGACTGCTAGGACCATAGAACCATTCCTTCCCTTTCTCACCAGTTTTTACTTCTTTGTTTCATAGTTAGTAGAGGTGGAGAGGAGTCTTCTCAGGTCCAGCCTAATCGATAACTTGCTTATCCATGTAATACCACCTTGCAGAGGAGATATAACTCTAATCCTCTGCAGACAAAGAAAAAAAAAAAGACACCAGAACCACTAGGCAGTAATAGGAAAGATCGTTTCCCTCTTCATGTAAGGAAAAAATGCATATTCACCCCATCCACAGGTGAGGATCTGGGAACTTGAATCTCAAGGATATTGCAAGAATTTTGTCTGCGCAGATGTTTCACAGGCACAGCTCAACCAAAAGGTAATTTCAAACACAACACTATTTTCGTTGTTTCTTAATGATTAACTTTAAATGACTGGCTCAGTAAGTGGGCTGTAGATTCCTTGTCAGAGGTGTGTAACTCTAGCAGCTGGGCCTGGACATTCAGGCATCTTACAGACTCATATCTCTAAAAGGAGCGTGAGTATAACCTTATCCCACATTTCTAATAGGTGCTTAAGCCTGAACAGGGGACATAAGCCAAAGCTTGAGAAGCGACAGAGAGTATCCCACTGGAAAATTACTGGTGATTTCTGCAGGGCAAGCAGGCAAAGCAGATAACTCAAAAACTTTGTCAGACCATTCGCTCTATAAATCAGCACAGCCCAAATCATTCATCAGAGAGGAACATGAGATCTATAAACAACAGCTCCTTGCCACAGACAAGTTAAATCGTTGATAAAGATCTGAAACACAGAGTGCCTCAGAGGTTTCCTTCTTTAAGCTCTCTTGTGTATTTGCCTGGGTCCTTTCTTGCACAGCCCCTTTACAACAGAAACAGAATGCCTTTTTTTTGTAGGAGAGCACAAGCCTTTATTCAGAGACCCAAAATTAACAGGCTTCAGTGCCAAGAGTCCTTCAGCAGCTACATCTCTTCTATGCTGTAGGAAGTATCGATGGCTTTTTGTTTGTCATTTCAGCTGCACAGGCTAGAAATGTATGTGGCTTCATTGTATACTTTCTATTCCAGGCATGAATCTCAATGTCATTTTACATGCAGGAAGCCCTGGTAGCCTCAGCTGAAGTTTTCTAGGATGAAAGTGAAGGTTTATTCAATGGCTGAAATGCTACTCCAGAACTTGGGAGATCTTGCTTGTGATCTCTTCACAGTACTTCTGTATTTTTTTTTCAGTAAGTCATATAGTATATGGGTAAAACAAAGGTAACACAACACTATGAATGGCACATGACAGTGAATGGCACAAATGTCAGCAAAAGAGAGGACTGCTAATGAACATAAACTGTACAAAAATTACTGCTGGTATCTGAATCCCTCCAACAACCTGTGAGAACTGTTGTTTTTACAATTAAACCGCACAGAAGCCCAGCAAAACTATAGATCTGAACAGAAGTATTGGTGATACCAAGAAGAGTTTGTTGAAAAAACACCACTATCACTTCCGTTTCTACCTTTGTAAAACATTTTTAATATTCACAGAAAATCATCTAAGGTTCATCTGTTAGCAGGAATAAGCTGAGAGTATGAATTACCCTCTGCTTTGAAAATACTTGTGCGTCAGTCTATGTAATGGGTTACATTTATGAAGGTAAATATGAAAAAAGAATTTGTTCCATCTTTCCAATGCAGTTCATACCGTGTGGTGTTGCAGCAAATGAAAACCTTCCAGCAAAGATTATGTCCATCCCACCTCTGTCTCACAGTCTGATTGCTAATCTGTTCTTGAACTTGCTGTAACCAGTCATCAGCCTCAAGGGCTGGTGGCAAAACTACAGCCAGGCCCATGAGTGACCCAGATTCACCTAACTACTCATCAGAATCACCCCAGGAGATTTTAAGTGAAGGGAAGACTGAAATCAATGTATATAAAACTTCAGCAAGGAAGAGCAAATCCCTGCTTCCTCAGGTGGCCATATTATATTTTCTTTACAGACTCTTTAAGCTCCACTGCAAAAGTACGGCTCCACATTTATAGGAAAAAAGCTGTTCCAGGTCATAACACTCTCACGGTTACAAAATTTTTCCGAATTTCTAGGCTATGTTCACCCATGGCCAATTTATACTTAATGGCCTTAATCATCCTGACATTGTCTAGCTCTACTACTTTTCTCTCTTTCCTTGTTTAACCCCTGTGGTGCAGCAAACATCACCTCGCAGTTCTTGTTTTGTTAGAAAAGTGAAGTGCTTTCAGTTGCTTGCCATTACTTTCCCCAGTATGTTTCTTTCAGCTTGCAATCAACCTTCTTGAACACAAGCAATCAGAACTATATACAGAGGAGGTTTCACAAGTACAAAGAATCCTTCTGATTCCTTCCAACAACCTGTTAGATAATAGTTTCTTATCTCTCCTGGAAAAAAAGATTTATGGGGATTGTGCTTGCCTTCTTCATAGTCAGATCACACTGATGGATCATAATCATCCTGTGAGCAACTGGTGCTCTCAATTATTTCTCCCTCTCATTTATTTCCAAGTAGTGTGTAAGAAAAAAAAAATCTCATTAGTAATTGAAATGCTTTGCAATAATAGTGTAGCATTTTATGCCATTTCTAATACTCTAGCCCTCAAAGTTGTCCAGCTCTTCCTTTAAAATAGCCTGTTCCCCCACTGTAATGACAAATGCATTCAAATAAGTATTGTCACTAGCTTTCAATGGCTCATTTCTATTTCTGTGCCAAATTCTCTGATGACAGTATTGAAGAAGATAGGCCCTTTTAGTAGGGCCTGACTGATCTTTCAGAAACTCCTTTGTTAGTCTTCCTGCAGCCAGAAGTTCCCCTTTCAACACTACCCATTATCTCTTTCTTGAATTAATAATTTCCCAGTGACACTCCTCCAATAATTTACCCACCTTTCATTCATCCCGAAAGACTCTTAGCAAGTAAAGATATCCGAGTAGACTGGCATGGTAAACACATGCTGTGCCTTACTTGATTTCTTCATTTTTCCCCACACATCTAACTAATATTTCATCAAAATACTGTTTAGATACTATTGTTGATTCAATGAAAAACATGAGAAATGTTGGTATTTGGTTCTAGACAAAGGAGGATTATCTAGAGGTTAGAATCTGTTTAAATCCCTACGCTGGGATGCAGTACAAATGAGTGAGACATTTTTTCCCTGCATTGGCTTCCCCACATCTACTCTATTTGGGTGACTGTATTTTATGATCTATGTAAATGTCACCTTTAAAGAAAGAGAGTACTCTCTTCAGATGTAATAATCAAACACTGTTCTAAAGATCTCAGAATATGATACTGTATTTGCTTTCTGCACGGATTCAGTGTGTCTCAGTGACGCTTATTTTAGGTACTTGTCATTAAGAATTTATTGGGTATTCTTTTCAAGAGCCCTGATGGCATTGAATAAACGAGATATTTGTCCAGATATTGGTGCTCACATTAGCACGCAATGCATTCTACTGCATTGCCCAATGGGGCTATGAATTACAGGAAACAAATCTCCAGTTTCTCGATGGTTCCAACAAATAGTTGTAAAATCCATCCCAGAAGAACTCCACACACAACTAAACAATGATCTGCTAATTGATCTATAGGGATCACTTTGGTTCCCACTGAAATTCCTGTGAAGGTCTTCATCTATTTTGCTGAGTGTTGGGTCATGCCCCGAGTGAGAAAGGAGATTTGATCAGAAATATTCATAGAAATGAATAGCAACTAAAACTAATTTTAAAAAATGCTATTGGAAATGCTCATGCTAAAAGACTGTGTAATCCACCTTGCTTTAGATGTACTGTGTTTGGTCAAAATGATCTCATCATCTGGAGACAAAATGGTTTAGCTAAAGAAAGATCTTGCTATGAAACTTCTAATTTCCTTGTTTAGTAATTGCAAAATGGATGTTTTGAGAATCAAATGAGCAAAAATTTGACACATCAAATATTATCCACTGGCTGAATGTTCTGTGTAAACAAGGATGACGATTCTTTCTTCACCATCTCACCAGGACCTTAAGCTGCTACAGTTCAAATCAAGGAGCTAAATGTCTATGGCAGGAGTCTGCAATATGTTTAGCTTCTGGGTTTTGTCACAAAGAGAGATTTGTACCACTCACTCACCAGAAAGTTAAACAATCTAATCAGAAGTTTGTAGAGCTGTCCAGTTTGCATAAGCCCACAGAAATTTAAAATAAACATTATGTACGTGGAAAGGAGCAGGAAGTGGAATATCCTTTAAAAGCCAGCTGTCTGTTTACTGCCCAGCTCGTAATGAAACTGTTTGTTTTTAACTTGGATGTTACTTGTATCATCAACTACTTGGTTAGTATTGTATATATGTGAAATAGCCATTAACATAAAGGTGGTGTTTTGTGTCTTCAGTTTTTCTGCTTAGACACATCTCTATTTGTGGCCATTTTCTCCTTGAAATAATTGAGATAAAGATGCATAATAGGCCAGCTACTATAAAGTTTGGAAAGGCATGAAGAACAAGAATCAGTTGTTCAGACTAGGTGAACTTGCAGAGGCAAGTGTGTGATATTCAACAGAAGGTGCAAATATTTTATTTCAGAGGAATCAAATGATGAAGACAAAAATAAAGATTGTTTTACCTTGTTTATACTCCTTATAAATTATAAAAGTAATTTATCCCACATGGGAGATCTCACCTGGATTTGACACTTACACAAGAGCATGCATGCCAATGAAGTCCCAAACCAAATATCCTTGCAGGACGCAATGCTTTGGGGAGGCTGTGTGTCATTATCAGGTGTATTTACCCTCAATGTGTAACTCCTGACTCAGAGAGCTTGTTTTACAACTTTGCTGAGAACATATGGGGAGTGCCTGGGTGTGGGATTAACCTTCTGTCAAGAAAACAACCAAAACAAAATTTATAGCAAGGAGTGTTCAACACAGGTTTCCTGCGTGAATGAGTATCCTGTATGGGCTGGAGGCCAGTTAAGTCCTTGGCTTGTTACTTCCTAAGGTGATGTGGTTCAGTGTGTGCATTTTTTTATTTTGCATTTCTACAAACAGAAAGTGGAAGTCCAACCTAGTTGACCTAGTTTGATAGGTAGTTCACTAGTTCAATAACTCTGGCCAATTAAGTTTTTCCACAGAGATATGCACATCCTTCTGGCCGAATTCCACCTGACCACCTGCTGCTGGTTTCAGCTGGCCACAGGTCAGGCTGGCAGGCTTTGAAGCAAAGCTGCTGTGTCTGAGGCTACGTGGACCTTCAATGGGCCAAACAAAGAGAAACGACAGAAAGGGCTGTAACGGCCCCAGTGGCGTACGCCGCGAACTCCTGGTGCAGACCTTTCTGTGCATCCCAACAATACTGCTGAAAGCTGTGCCATCAACATCCACACACTGCAAGAGGGGAGAGTGGCTGGGTTAATCAGGATTCAGTGAACACTTGCTCATTTAGCTTACCACAAAGCTATATCCACTTTCTTGGGTCAGAACATATGCTACAATGGCTATCCATAGGGAGCTGCATGCTGTGTGGTTACACAGCTTGCTGGGGAGATGCTTGCCAACCAAATGGCTGTCAGGCTTCCCAGGTTAGGCTCTGCCAGGAGGGACACTTGGTCTTTTCAGCAGCCCAGCATATCCATGGGCCAATGGTGTTTGAACACGGGTGAAAGGGCAGTGGCACAAAAGCAAAAGCAGAGCCACAAGACTCAGGGTTTTACTTCTTGTCGTGTAAAGAAGGAAGAATTGAAGGTTTGAGAGCAAGAAAGATGTGAGTCTTAGGCTGCAGCCACTGCTTTTCTATTTTGCTTCAGGAAGAGAACAGTGCAGTACATACCAAGTAGCCCCCTCACCTGATCCTTGGACATAGCAGGGACACGGCTTCAGCCCATAATATCCCTGATGTCAGGGACTCACGCAGAACGTCCCCCTCAAAATCAGACAGAATTTGCAGGCTGACATTCTACAGAAACCATTCCCATTATTGGATGGAAACCCAGGCTGAAATCTGTGGCTGTTCAGCTGTCTGAGGTTCGGGGCGGTGGTGTCCGTCGAGAGGGTGGTACGTGTACACAGCAGGGGAGTAGCTGTGTCAGCCGCCTGTGTTTTATCTCCTGGGACAAATGTGTCATGACCCTAATTTTCACCTTTTAATTAAAAAGCCTTTTAAGGTTTCACGTTTTTGACTAGTCTTTTAATGGATTTTAAAATTTCTAATAAACTCTTGGCATTATTGTGTCAATTGTATCATTTGGGTAAGAAGCTTAACCCAGTGTCAAAAATTGAATGCATTTGTTGAGTCTATTTTTAATCTTTGAACATGAAATCTAAATATGTTTCTAGACAGTCAGAAAGGTGATTATCTCTATTCTCTCCTTCTAAGGCAATGTGCTTTCCTAATAATGTTATTTATAGCTAGAGGCTGTTAAAGTGTAGCACAGACAGTCTGCCTGCATATCATGTAAAACTGCTTGCTGGAGTAATTGCACGTTTTTCTTGAGCAATGTGGCAGTAGAGAGATGGCAGAGTACTATGTAAGTGCTTGCTTGGCTGCTTACTCATGTGTCCCAAAAGCTCAGTTCAGCTCCAATGTCCCAGATCTGAAGGACCTTGCAATGTTGTGCTGCGCTCTCCCTTCACAAATTTTTGCCAAAGGTTCTGATTCACATCTTAAAGCTGCAAGTCTCCTCTGACAGAGTAAGCTGAAAAGCAACCCCACTCTGTTGAGATATTAAGGAGCTTGTAGGAAGTCTGAAAGTGAGCCACGCACTTGGCTGGAGAGTGATGCAGAGCATCACTATGTGTCTTAGAGCTGAGAGGTGGTGTTTGGAAACTGAGCATTGGTCCCCAAAACAAATACTCTGTGGGTTCACTTGAGGTGTTCCTGGATGACTTTTGGAAATGGTTATTCACCTCCTCCCAGGTAAAGGAAGATTAAATGGCTGAGGATTTGAGTTTAAAAAGGAGCTGGGACTTATGGAAGAAATTCAAATATCGTATATGGTGAAGGGAAGAAAAACTTGGAACTACAATTAAATATTTGCAAGAGCAATTCAGAAACTAGAGCATATCCAACTAAGTGACTGGGTTTAAAACACACACAGAAAAAGAAATTTTCCCCACAACATATTGTTTTCCCACAACACATCCATCCACAGCGGAACTCATTGCCACAGAATACTCTGAGAGCCAAATGCTTGCGTGCATTCTGAAAGGGATCAGACCAATCCTTGCAAGAAGACACTTGTCTATCAGATGGAACCTCTGGCTCAGGCAATCCATAAGCTGACTGTCAGAAGCAGGCTTGATACCTTGGGAGAGATCACTGATTTAACTGTATGTGCTTCTGCTATTCTTAAAGAACTTTTGCTATGCATTATCAAGATTGGTAAATGGGGCTGGCTTGACTTTTGGTCAACCAAAGTACATCACTTACACTGCTATGTTCTTCTATTTGTCTGCCAAAGAAACAGCTCCATCCAGATGATGCTTTTTTAAGTGGCAAAAACAATGCAGAAAAATGGCAGACTGAAAACTGAAAGGCAGAGGTTCCCAACATAAAATAACTTATGAAACTAGGAGATAACTGTCATTCAAGCTGATAACAGGATGAGTTGCTGCTAAACCGTTAGATTGATAATGGGATATTAGTGAAGTCATCAGGAAAGTTGAAATATGGACTTTGATCAAGAGTATCCCAATAAACCAAGACAGGGGTTATAATATAATATATACAGGGGATAATCATGCTTAAGCAAATCTCTAACTTGATACTGTTAACCATTTTATTCAAGGGTGGAGAGATACAGATGAAAGAGAATTCCAAAAGCAGCAAAATTGGCCAGGGCAAGAAAAGAAATTAGAGAAGACCCATTTAGAGCAACAGGGGGAGAAAAGGACGAATAATTTGCGATAAATTTTTAAAAGCTAACAAGATTTTAAAAAGAAAAAAGGCAAAAATGAAGCCAAAGAATAGTCATCTTCCTTGTTTTTACTCCATTCTATGTTCTTGGTACTTTTGCTGAAAATTATGAACAATGCCAAATTTGAAAGTTGGTTTTCAGATTGTTGTAATCACAATTCAGGAACTAAATGTTATAGGATAAAGGAAGACACCGAAACTTGTCTGGAACGACCAAAGATAGAACAATGAAAAAAAACAATAGTGCAGTGAAAGAATGATCTATGGATTAAGGTCTTGGGTGTGCTCTGAGTGGACTTTCCGAGTAGTCACAGTTAAGTTTGTAGTGTATTCGGCCTTTGGTGCTCTGTGTGTGTGGTCTGTTTGCACTTCAGGACCACCAGTCAGCCTAAGCAGACTGTCACTTCAGAAGTGACATGGTGGTGTAGCTGTAAACCAGGTGGTGCTAACAGAAAACAAGACTGCACAGGAATCAAAAACACATCGAGTCACTTTTATTATAGAAAAACAGGAAACATCTGAAAGAGACTATCAGGGTTCCAAAAGGTGGCAATGTCTTTGTTTGTAAAGACATTGCTAAAACATTACAGCAATTTTTACCATATAAGGGAAAATAGAGGAGTAGATAGGGGAAAGATTTTTTTTTTCCTCCATAGGAAGAAGAATTACTCAAAGAAATTGAGATGTTACCAGAAGCAAGATGAAAAAAAGCAAAGCAGGAGAAATAAAGCTCTTGTACCAGAAAGGCTTCTTCTAGTTGTCCCCAGGCAAAGAAACAATTTTAAATACTTTAACCACTCTTTCAAAAGAGGGATGTTTCAACTCTGTCCAGAAGTTAATCTTTCTTTACCATGTGAATTACTTCTCTGGAACAATGAGGAAAGTATTGACTGGAGTAACTATCCTATCCAGGAAAAGCTAAACCGTCCATGTAGATCACATTTCAACCGTAGGATAAATTATGAATTAATTATAGCTATTAAATATGAAGTCACGCATGACTAATTGGAGGAATTGTCAGAAAGAATTTTAAAGGAAAGCCAAGGACTTCATAATCCTGGACTTTAAAAAAGTTTTCTTTGGAGTATTAGTGAAAAATTATGCTACAGATTTGTGTAGAGAGCACAGGTACATAAACTAGCTCTGTGTATGACCTATCTGGGGACCCCACCAGCAGCACAGCTACTTGCACAATGTTGTGCCCCTGAATCAGAGCTAATTAGCCCAAGGGGAGCCTTGCAGTACCCTAACACATAATGTTGCCTCCAGTTTGGGAGTCGCCCCCTCTGGACATCTCTGACACCACAATTAAGGTAATGACCCTCTAAGGATAGAAACGAAATATGTTCAAATATTGTGAAGATGTGTTTGGGTAATTTCTATTAAAGGACTTCATGTAGAAGATATCCCGAAGACATCTAAAAGATGAAGTCTTTAAGAGTTGAAAAGCTACGATTATGGGACATTTTTAGCAGAATATGTTCTTGATACAAGACAAGTATTTGTCTCATTATTTTCAGGGGAAGGCATAAGTTGAAGTCTATGCAAAGGAAATTAATCACTGACATGGCATAGACAGGGGTTTTTTTTGGTGTGCTTAAAAGACACTTCTGTAGTGTTACCTGTTCCAGATTCAGCTTTAGGGATTTTTTCAGGCTGGGATGAAGTACAGGCATTTTTCCAACTAAGTTACCTCAAGCTACTAGCATAATTTAAAGGAAAAATTACCATTGCTTTTTCTATAGCTCATTATGTCCTCAGGTCTAGTCATTTGGGCAGATGAATATAAAAAAATTTATTTTTAAACCAGAGAAGACCTTACTGCTGTTCTTGTGCTGTCGTTTGCTGGACTTCTACTTCATCATCAAGTTGTTCAGATTATTCTGAGGTAGAGTCAGTCAGGCTTCAGAAAATTGTTGGAGTGGCATTCATAGAGCAGAGCTGGATAAATGGGCTCTGTATCTGAAACAAGCAGAGTTGCTTTTATAGGAGGTACCAAGACAGCAGAAGGAAGGAATGGCTGGACTGGGTGCACTAGCTGAAAAAATAGAGAGAAAAACAGTAGGTGTGTAGCAGTCTTGTGGAGTCTGAGTTACTGATCAAAATGATATATGGGCTATTTGTTCCTGCCATCCCAGCTTGGAAGAACTGAAAGTTTTGAGAGCAAAACTGTACCTGGAGTAGGTGATGGGGCTTAGTTTTTAGGAACTGCTCTGCTCGTGACCAGTGTGTATGGGTATATGTGGGGGAGGTGGGGGCTGTATTTTACCTCAGTGTGACTCATCTTTTATAGCTGTGACTTCATCTGTTAAATCGTTCCTCCATCCAGCTTTACCAAATGGATATAAACTTTCATGGGTTTAAGATGAGGAGGCTGACTTCTATCTGTGGCAACAGAAAAGATTCAGTAGACTGCTTCAAGAGCAATACAGAAAAACCAGCCTATTAAAAAAGAGTAGGGAAAGAAGCTCTGTTTTCTCTAGGGAAAAGTAAAACGATGGCAGGCCAATGTTTCTAAATAAAGAGTAAAAGAGATATTACAAGGCTTTTGAGAGTGATGTTAGAGGGAAGTGAGGGAGAGGAGTTACACTGTTAAGATGATGTTTCTTGAAACAAAAATTTTTAAAATATGTACTATAAATATAATGTTTTCTGGAGAGAGGAAACTAGTATCTGCCCATAGTTCTCAATAGAAAACTAAAAAATCTGTGCACTTAAAAACACAGTTGGTGAAAAAAGCCACCCCAGGTCAGGCTTGCTGACATATCATCACAAATGTGCTGACACCTTCTAGATCACAACGATAAATAAAATGTAAGTAGATGTGTGAGGGAGATAAAGTCCCAAACCGTTCTTGGGACAATAGCAATATTAGCAAGTTGTAGTAATGCATTAACTTGTGGTTTAAAGAGCTATCAAGACTATTTCCATGAGCCAGTACCAGAACATATTTCTGGTTTTGTGCTGAAGCAATACCTACAAACCTACAGATAGATGACTTAGGGTTGCTTGCTGGAAAGCTGCACGCCAAGACACATAAGTTGGGGAAATGGCAGGTGTTGCTTTTCAGAATGTGTCATCATTTGGAGCTTGTCTGATGCTAGTTTCCTGGCACCTCATGTCTTGGAATTGCTAAAACAAAATATTTGTCCTTAGATATCACTAAACTGATTATTTCTCCCACATCATACAGCAGAGAAGAAAAACGGAATCTCAGGTTTTACTTCTCTTTTTGTTTCCATGGACACGGCTTTCTAATTCTGTAAGGAATCAAGATCTGCTGCCTTCATTAACTTCAGTCTTGGAATGAACTTCCCTATCAGCTTTTACAAGTCATTGAAATAATTTGGAAAAAAAGAAATAGAAAAGAAAACAAGCACAAGACTGGAAATAAATCACACAACAATTCCAAGTAAACAGGAAGTTGTAGGCTGAGACTAAATAGAAAATATAATTTAATAAATTGTCCTTGAGGGAATTTTATGAGGATGTAACATGTTTTTTAAGGGTAGGTTTTGTACGGTTTTTCGCTTGTTAGCATAGTTTGTTGCATACACTCTTGCATGCCTTGCTTGTCAGCATCTGTGGCAATAAAGTAGCTGTGTTTATTTAAAAAAAACAAACAAAAGAAGAGATGTTCAGGCATTTTCATCTGAAATTCTTTCCTACCTAACAACTTGTTAAGGTAACTCTTAGCAATTTCACATTATTTTACTGTTTCTAAGGGTTACTTCTTCACACTTGCAGAAGCTGTTGTTCCTCATGACAGACTAAACCTATGGCAAGTTTGACACTTAAGAAAGCAATGTTATTGTTCAGTTGTGCAAAGAGATGCTGACTAGCCTTGGGTCTGAAGCAGCCACAGAAAGAGCTGCTCAGGACTAAGGAAAGTATTTTTTCATTGAATGGCAGGGCCACGTGAACACAATAAGGTCAGGCTCCATCTGCACCATTTGCTACAGAATTTCCTTCCTTCCCTGCACTGTGCATCTGCTGGGAGCTGCTGTTTGCCAGCTACCAGTTCCCACTGTTCCCCTTCCGCCAAAAACCAGCTGAGGTAGGTGGGATGTATTGGAAAACTGAGCTCTGGGAAAGAGCAGACCCTGGGCAGTGAGCCAGACATAACAGGGAGCAGGGAGAGGTGAACGAAAAGGTGTGTGGTTTGGTGTGCACCAGAGAGGCCAAGCTTCAATTTGCAAGGGTTTTCTTAGCTGAGAATAGAGGACAGGAAACAGAAGGATTTGTGAGGAAGGATTTAGAGATGGGAACAAGTAGTATTTAGAACAATGACACTAATATTAAGTAAATTTTGAATTTTACAAATGTATTTACAGTATATTTCTGTTCAGTGCTACAGTTCAGTTACAAGAATAAATGCTCAGCAGTGTTTGAAAATTTTTTATACTACATTGCCACTTCTATTTACTTGGCAGCTGAAAGATTTTTACATAAGAAAAGTCCCAAACTTATCCTTAAACAGAAACATTGGCCACAAGAATGGTGGCTAGTGAGTGTGCTAAACATTATTGTTTCTTTTACTGTAAATTTTATAAACAGATGATTAAATCTAAAATTTAAGTATCTTTTGAGACTAGTAAATATTTCTGAAAGTAGAAATTTGGAAAGCAGAATTCTGCCTGTTCTTTGTGCTTCTTAAAGTAGACTTCATCAAACTTTCAGAAGTATTTGGTTTTGACTAAAGAACAAGAAGTAGTGGCCAAAGTTTAATTTATCTGCAAGTGGCATTGCAGTGCCTGAGAAACTTAGAGCAAAACCAGCTCTTCAATTAAAATGTTGATTACTTCTCATCAAAATGTACACTGCAAATTGGCATCAACCCAGCACAGCAAAATCCGCTTAATGGAAGATTTATCTTGTTCCACAGAGGCTTACTCCCCTTCTCTTGGCATTCCAGATACCCAAAGATTTCTTGGTGTTGCTCAAAGGAGCTGCTCCTTTTTGGGCATTCCTTACTCACAGCCTAGTCTCGTTGTCAAAACCATCCTACCTTTATGGAGGGAGGCCTGGATTCCAGTGCTAATAAATATATCAATGCATCTAACATTAGAACTCAGAAGTCTTGCATTTCAAGGGACAGATTGCATCAGTACCTCTCAAAACCCCAGAAAATGTGACACACTTTTTGTGTGTCTTATCTTTTTGCCATCTCCTGAGCCAGCAGATGTTCAGTTGCTTCTGGGCAGGAGAGTAAGAACCAGCTAAAATGTGTGCAGCAGCTGGTTATGCTCATGCCTCCACCCTGGAGGACCTGAGCTGCTGCTGACAGCTGCACTCTATGTTTTGCAATCCTCCCTTCCCTGAGTCATCTTGCAAACCCCAGCGGAGGCCACAACCACAATTTGAGCAAAATTAATACACAGACATACGTCAAGCGGATATTTAGAAGTCCAGTTTTGGGACCTACTTGTCTGCAGAGGTTTTAATGAAAATGCATGCATAGCTAGTGTTCTTAAAAGTACAGGCTGTATTTCTACTGGCAATTTTTATATGTGTACACATATGCATGTGCACGGATACAGGCATATGTGAATGTACAGGAATATTAAACTTACAGCATCCGATTCATACAGCAGGGTGTCTTAAGTTTAAAAACCAAAATGAAGTCATTAAAATGTTGGTTAGAAGAGGCTTTAATGGTCTATGTGTATTCCTTCCCACTGTGGTTGTGTGTTGCCACCACGAGATCAGGTCAGCCATGACTGTTTGGCCAACTCCTGAAAACCACTAGAGATGAAAAGCCCACATTCCTGTGGGCAGCCTTTCTCTAGTACTTCACTGCCCTTCTTGCAAAGTTTTTCCTAATATTCAGTCTCAATTTGTATCCATTGCCTGTGATATTTCCAGGGAAAATAATTAGATGTGAAGTAGAACTTATAAAACCTTTTGTGCTCCAGGTTGATAGGATCTGTACTTTAACACAACTAACACTACCAAGCTGGGCACTAAATCTCACCTGAGCATGTGTTTGTGCCCACAAATCAGGCATCAGCCCTCCTACCAGCTGCTCCATAAATGACTGAAATAATTGTGGATGCTCTAATTGTGTATGTGCTACTCTAACCACCTGGGACTTTGAAAAAACAGGTCTGAAAGTGTGAACATGGGATATCTGTTTCCTTTAAAATCATAATTGTTCCTGACTTCAGTTTATTGTGCCAAATGCAGCAGGAAGCAAATGTCAATAAAAGAGGTTTTAACTGGATGTAGACACTGCCGTGGTATACAAACATTTATTAGACGTAGTCATGGTAACTAGAACAATGTATTAAACACACTTAATATGCAATTTTTGTAAATGAAGCAAGTATTCCACTGCTCCAAAAGCAGAAACCTTTGACTATTCCAGGTTCTGAACTTGCTACTCTAAACTGATGTCAAATACATTACTGTGAATAAACCTTTAAAATTCAGAGAAGAGTTAAAACTAGTTGCAGGATTAATTAAATTCTAGAATAAACTTGAAGTTCACCCTTCAGAGAGTGGGAACAATCTCATTCTTCATCAGAAAACGATAACCTGAGTTAAAACATCACAGGCAAGTTATAAAAATAATTCCAGGATCAGATTATCTAGGATTTATAAATTTTCTCTTCCTTCAAGCCAGAAATTTCTCTCTGTTGGCAACAAGACTTGAATTTGTTAGTTTATTGATTGGTGCATTCATATTTCAATTGACATCAACACTTGCTGTGAAAATTGCCTGCAGATGCACAGTGGGGTGTTTGTCCCTGAACTTACACTAACGGACTGTACAGATCTTTCTGTGTTGAAGAATCTCTCCTGTGTGACAAATAACAGCACCATTCTAGTTAAAGGGCTTTAATTAAGTCTCTCTTCTGTGATCAGCAGAACCTGCTCTGCCTGACATGAGAATCTTCTGTCATCTGTTTTTGCCTCTGGTCATCATTAGGAGAATGAAAGTCACAAAATCAGTCAGAGCAAATGAAAAGGAAAAGGTAAAAGTACTTTCCAGAATGCTTAAAATAATTTCCTGTTTAGGAACATGAAAAGTCCTCTGGTTTCTCCCTGAATTTTTTTTTTTTTTTTTTGTCCAGTATCACATATGAATGCTGACCTGTTATTAGTAGGTGCTTAAGAAGTCAAGTTGCCACTAATAACAGAACAATAACAAAAGCATATTGTCTAAGAGGAAAATCTCCTACATCCAGGTCATAGACTCATAGAATGTTAAAGGTTGGAAGGGACCTTAAAGACCATCTACTCATAGTCCCCTTGCCAGGGGCAGAGATACCTTCCACTAGACCAGGTTACTCAAGGCATTATCCAACCTGGACTTAAACACTGCCAGGGTTGGGTTGTCCACAACCTCCTTGGGCAACTTGTTCCAGTATCTTATCACCCTCACACTAAATAATTTTTTCCAAATATGTAGCTTAAATTTCCCCTTTCCGTTTGTACCCATTACTCCTTGTCCCATCTCTACAGCTCCTGATGAGAGTTCCTCCAGCTTCCCTGTAGGCCCCCTTCAGATACTGGAAGGTTGCCATGAGACCTCCACTCAACCTTCCCTTCTCCAGGCTGAACAGCCCAGGCTTCCTCAGCCTGACATCGTAGGGGAGGTGCTGCAGCCCTCCAATCACCTTCGTGGCCCTCCTCTGGACTTGCCCCAGCAATTTCATGCCTTTCATGTGTTTCAGAGAACATAGGAAGCAACAGAGCTGCACACAGAGCTGCAGGTGGGAAAGCACCTCCCCTCATGAGGAGGGTAGCTTACGGTTGCACAAAAGCATTTCAGGTCATAACAAAAGCCTTCCCCAATAAATTCAGGAAAGAATCCAGTCCTTCCAGTCATGGTAAAATATTAGCGCAGGTTAGAGTGTAGCACCTACCATGTCTGCTATGATCCACTAATATACAATGCAGGAACTGACCGAGGCTAAGGGAGCTCTTCTGGGATGAACATCACTCACCATCACTCACTGTTGGTCACTATGATGCTCACTAACTCACCCCTGTGCTACTTCAGACAACATTGCCTTCTATAAAATGATATTTTTTCCTCAGGTTCCTGTTTAACTCCTGCACGGCAGCCTCGCCTACACTGAGACTCTTCTAGGCCCAGGAAGAAGAGGTGTAACATTTTAAGAGCAAACCTTAAAGCAAATTTATCACTGTTGTTCTCTTTGGCCTGGAAGAAAAATGAGTAACAAGTATTGAATGATCGAGAAAATGCAAAATTGGGAAACAAGATTTAGACCAAAGAAAAAGAGTGCAGAAAGTTTCCTAATTATTACAAAATGAAGCTGAAACACTGCATTTTTCATAGCAACCACAATGAATGGAGGTTTGAATAGCTTGGTTCAGCAGACCCTTAGAACGATGCCATTAGCTAGCACTACTGGGTTCCTATAACGCTGTGACAAATGCAGAATTGTTTCACAGCTTCATTAGATAAGAAATGCTCAGTCCCCAGCAAAATGAGGGCAAGATATAAGCAGGCCAATCTGTGATTAGTGTCGCTGTTCACATTTGCACCAGATAGTGCAAACAATTTTTAATAACAATAAAACCACTCTGTTACAGCTATTGTGAAAAAGTGCCAAATACCTTTGATAAATAATTTCAAATGAAAAGTAAAGTAAAAAAATCACAAGTAAAAGTGTTGGTGACATGGTACCACCATGACTTCTCATAAGCTTGAAATGCTGATTGGTTCCACGGATTCCAGACTACAAAGTTTCTGCTGTTTACTCTGAATGTTTGAGAAAATGTGTGTGGTTCAGGCCTGACTCGAGATTGACGTGCTTGCGTGCCATCCTGTAGATGCTATGTGCACAGAGAGACACTTCTAGACAGAAAGGTAGATTTTTATTTCTGGGCAGATACATAGATAAGTATACATATTTATAAAATTAAAGTATTACAGTGGCTGTACCACTCAAATATATGGCAGATATAAATGGGAGATCATCATTGAAACAAGAGAAATGCGGTGTGTAAGTAGTCTCTTGAAACATGTTACAGGAGCATACCTTCTCCTATTCCATACTCAAAAAACACCCAGACCTTTAAATGTGAAATTTCTTGCAGATCCAGATAGTACAAGCTGACATCCTTATTGTTCATTGCAGCTCTTGTCTAATCACTAGATGCAGTCATGGAGATAGTATATGTTTCCCAATATCATCATGAGCATAACAAGCAAAGTTCTTTCAATGTTCTTGATTCTGCCAAAAGCCAAATGTCTTCGACTTTCCACTTTGAACAATCATTTTCCACAAGCCAAGCAAAAAGAACTCGGGTTATGGTTTCACTCAACTTCATTTGATAACATGTGCAGTGTACAGTGGAGAATCAGATTTAATGGCTCTGTGCAGTTGGTTAAATCATTCAGGATTTCACTCCATGTCATTCTGATTACCTATAGAAAATTTGCATGTGTTTGGAGACCATCTTTGTCTAAAAGGAAGTAATAGTGCCAAAGGGAATATGTATTTATGACTGGAAAAATGTAGTGCTTTGTACATGTGTGATTCGCTCTGTATATTTATTCGTCTAGCCAGCTGGACAATATATGCACAAAAATGTATTATAAATCAAATAGAGAAGAATCTGCTCCATCTTTTCTAATGGTAGAGTATAAAATGATACGCACACGAAATTTTAAACTGGGTCTCCTTTTAGGTAAATCTAGGAAGAAATGAAAGCCCTACAATAAAGTTTTATAAACTGGAACAATTGTGTGTATTTTTAGCCTGATTTGGAAAGAATAAAGGTTTATTCCTAGTTTCTTGCCTTCAGATTTTATGATGACCTCTTTAAATTAATTCAAATTCTCCCAAGCCCCCAGTAGTACTTATTAGATGTAAAACAAAGAGCCAAATTCAGTGGTTATCCTGTGACTGGTTAGAATGTAGACAGATGTTTATTAAACCCCAAATTGCCATCCTGATGTCAGGAGGTCAAGTGGCTTGGGTTAATGCTTAAAATTACAGGGCAAAGACCTTGGATTTTGAGCTCTGAAGGTATTTTGGTACCCACAGGGCTGCTTCCAGCAACCTTGTCAGAGGCAGCCCTACAACAACTTAATTCCCCAGGCTCCTGGGCCATCCAGCCTTGGAGATATCTCCCCAGCAGTGCCCTGACTGCACTTCCTGTAAACCACATGTGCCCAGCTCTTTTTGTGTTTTCAGCGAACCTTTAGGGGGTCTAGAGGAGAAGAAGGGGCTGAGGAGAGTAGTGAGGTTTTAGCTGTGGCAGAATAGGAGTGACTGGTATCCCAACTTCCCACTTACTAGGTCAGAGCCTGCAGGATGAGTGATCTCCATTGCATATTCCTGCAGAGAGACAGACAAAAAAAGTAATTTTTTCCGCAGCTCTTGTTTTGGTTTAGGGATGGTATTCCCCAGTTTGGCACTCCCACTGAGACTCTCCAAACCATGTGCTGCTCACTTGCTCCCCCTCCTCCTGGATGGAGAGGAGAATTGGAGGCAGAAAAAGTAAAGATCATGGTTTGAGATAAGAACAACTTACTGGAAACAGCAATGAGATAAGAAAATGATCAGTAATAGCAACAATACTTATGTTAGAGAGTATGACGAAGAAAGAGGTTATCACATGGAACCTCCCTAATGGTAGACAATACCAGACCTGGAAAAGAGTCCTTCCACCATCCCCAGTAAAGATGTGAGGTGGTATAGAATAACATCCAGGTCCTCTCCATGCCCCCTCCTGGCTACTGCAAAAATTAACTCTGTCCTGGCCAGAACCAAGACAGTTTTTGAAAAGAGATCTGTAGGAGAAAAAATGTGAGCTCCAGATCCTAACTGCTTGTTGTTAGCTTTGAAGTGAGATCTCAGCTTCTGAAATGGAAGGGAGTTGAGACACTTTTCTGTGCGATTTCTGATTGGTTGTATTTATGTCCCTGCCTAATCAGAGCTGGGATTCATCTTAATGAATGTCAGTTGCTTAGGAGAGGTAAATACCTAATCCTGGGTTTGGGATTTGCCTCTGGGAACCAGGCATCTAAAACACAGCACAGGCATTACAATACCTGAATTAATGTGCCTTGGCGCTTAATGAATTGCATCCTCTAGATATTTAGCTAAGGTTCTTTGCGAAATTTATATAAATACAAATATAAGAGATCTGGCTTCAGTCTCCCCGCCCAATTTCTTTTGTTTACTTGTTAATGGGCATGAATCCTCACATACAGGATGTTATAAAATAAAGACGATCCAATTCTTTCTACCTGAATTAGAATAATGTTTGTAACTGTAGTGTAATTCTTAGAGTTATGCTGCTTTTCCTGGGAACAAAAGTGATACACATGATTTTTGTAACCTGTTACAAGGACACAATGGAGTTGACATTTCAGTATTTTCAAGAAACTGTTCAGAGATGGCCTTAGTTTGATACTTTTGCTGATGTCTCTTTGCAAATTAAGTGGTGAAATATCTGCTGAAATCAGTTTGTCTTACTTTGTGAACACCTTTGTAAACCATGTGAACAAGGGGCAGAAACAACATCATTCAGAATCAACAGAAGTAGAGATAGCCCCTCAAATACTGTGTTTACCCCTTTACCTGAGAAAGACATTTGCTCTTTGCCAGCTGAAAGTTGAAATTTGTCAACTATTCATTATCCTTGTTCCAACCAAGCATGTGACATATACACACGAGCTGTGAGCTCAGGGGGAGAACAATGCAAAAACTATTAGATAATAATTCTTATTGTTACAAGAATAATATCATTGTTATGAGCCCTAGAAGCCATTAGTCTTAGTAGTAAAGCACTAAAACCTGGAATCCATCTTTGTTTTCCTTTCCTAAGGCACTAAAAGAAATGAACTCAGATCTCTACAGGCCCCACAGAGACATGTTACATTTTCATTTCCTCTGTCTCCTTTAGAGATAACAATGGGTCCCTGAAGGCTGTTCCTCTTGTCTAGTTAAGGCTAATGGCTTGTGCTTGATGGTATTAAAACCTGCTTCTAGCACTGTTTCATCAGCTTAGATGGGTGACTGACAGGCCACCAGAACATAGTGGAAAAAGAACCCCCCCTGCTGCCTGCCTCAGCTCAGCTGGATATCAGGGAGCAAAACTGCAGTCATGCCACCTGACCTATGACCTTGGTGCTCTCTTCTTCTCCATGGTCAAAGGAGAGGAGGAACTGAGCCTGCAGAAACTGCTGTGGGCAAGTGGGACAAGGCCCTTGGGGTTGGAAAGACAGCTGAAAGAACAACGGGGGACCATAAGCCCAGCGCTTACTACAGAGGGACAAACAGGGTGATCATTTGCCTTTGTGCTAGTTTGAGTCACTTTCAAGGAATGTGAGAAAAGAATTTGATTCTTCCAATGACTTCCATTGATGTTAAAACTTTAATAGAGGGGACCAGGCAGAATTCTCCATAACCTTGATAGCATTCTTCCAAGAACTGTTAAAAGTGTGTTTTTCCAGCTCCTCTTTTTCCTGGAGTGGGGCTGACAAAAAAGCTATCATTCACACATACTTTTGTTGGATAAAATTTTCTTACATCTTGATCCCTAAAGATTATCATGTCACAGGCATCTCTGTTACCTAGCAACTATGATAAAGCTGAGAAAAAGGCCTAAATATCAATTCCTTAGGAGTAATATAAACACTAGTATATTAAGCTTTAAACTCTAAGGGAGTCTTTCTTTTATTACTGATGAAACTACCATGCTTCTCCTAACATAATAAAGAAATTGTCTTAATGACCTCTGCCGCTGTTGATCCATGTCAATTTTTGAAGCAGACCTCGTGCCGCTTCAAATATTTTGTTGGCACAATGTATGTCTTTCAAGTTAGCCACCGAACATCAAAATTACTTTGGTGACATCTGGAATATTGAAAGTAAACAAGATAATTCCTTACCTAGAGGTGCCTGGAAGAAAAACCTTGCCTTTGAACGATCCCAGATATTGTGACAATGTGCAAACCTGATCTGTAACTCGCGTTTTGCCTCTGGCCTTCCTGCTTTGTAAAGGACAACGCTGTTCTGAGAAACTGAGGAACAGAAGTGGCACCACAGATCCTTTTTCCTGTCTTCATTCACAAAGCCATTCTATGCAGTTAACAAAGTTTCTATCCTAGCAGCTCCGAGAGTAACCACGTATGGGAAAAGACTACTCACTAAAATGGTGATAGGAGCCAAGACTCTATCAGACTCCATGAAAAAGATGCAGTCCCTTGGGGACTGCAAAGGCACCACCAGAACTTGTAGCAGGCTTCTCAGAGATAAATAATAAATTCCCACAGGCCAAACATGACCTAATTCAATTAGCTTGCAGGCAGAACTTGTGAATAACAGGTTTACACAGATGCAATCAAAACCAGAATTTGACACAAAACTCTTCTGTGCTTGTATTCATAGAATCATTTAGACTGGAAAATAACCTTTAGATCATGAAGTCCAACCTAACACTGCCAAGTCCACCATGAAACCATGTTCCATAAGCACCATGTCTACATATTTTTTAGAGACCTCGAGAGATAGTCACTTCCTTGAGCAGCCTGTTCCAGTGCTTAACAATGCTTACAGTGAAGAAATTTTTCTTAGTATCCAATCTGAAGGATTCTTGAGGCATCTTGAGGCCTTTTTCTCTTGTCCTGTCATTTATAAACATGAAGAAAGTTGCTAGGGCACCCTTGATATAGACAGGTGCTTTTTCTCAGTTTGGTTGGTAACTCCTCTAACAGTCTTGTTTCATTTGGTTGGATTAGTCCATTGGTCTTATGGAGCACAACTTCTTCATCAGGCCAAGATGATTAAGGCCTGGCACCACTCAGAGTCTTAAGTGTCAGGGCTTAGTTCTTGCATTTGCAAAATAGTTTCTGTGAGCACTTGCAGAAAGGGGATTTCCACAGGTATTGCACGATACAGAAGTATGAAAACTAATTTTCCTATCCCCACATTCCCATTCCCAACAGATCTCAGTTTGGGGGAGGTAGCATAAATTCCCCAAAGACAATGTCCCAAAGGTATAATACCTTTGGCTTCAGCTCAGTGCAGTGTTAGGACAGACACTTGTGACGTTCTCCCTGCAATTCATCTGGGCCCTGCCTAGATAGCATGGATTCTCTACCCCAGTCTTGCTCTTGGATGTCTCTTGCCTGTCTAATGGGTAGAGTCCATAATGTTTGAGTAGCATCTTCTTGGACGGTGAGGAAAATTGGAAGGCCTAGGTCTAAACCTTCTGCCTCTGTAGCAAATAGATGCTCTTTCTGCCCTATCACACCAAAGTTGGCACAACCATTGATTGATTCCCCAGGTTACTTGCATTTTTCACAGAGCATCTGCATTAAAATAATGAACTTTAGTGGTATTCCATCTCTCTGGTTCATTTCCAAATGTTTAATCATAATGATTTCTTGTTTAATTAGGCATTGATTTGGTACAGAGTCACTGGCTTTACCGACTTCCTCATTAGACCCATCTAGCCTATTCGAAACGTCTCCATCTCAGTTGCTATCATACATAGCTGTGCAGACTTTTATGAGGTCTAGATTGTGACAGATACTGAAATAGTACAGTTTAAGACTTAAACTTTTTCATGAAGGACATTTAAAACTGTATCACAAAAGCTGCAGAGAAGACTACCTCACTCTGAATGGGGCTCCGAGAGGCTCTGGACCTGCTCGCTGATGAAGATAAGATAAAGTAACAGCTCAGGGCTGGGGACATTCACAGAGCACAAGCTTAACACCTCAGGAGTGGAGCTCGTGGTCTCAGGGCTATCAGCTGCCAGGCTCGCACGGACCCTGGCACCAAAGGCTGGGGGGAGAGAGGCTTTGGGTGTGTGTTGGAAAAGCCTCTGGTGAGAGGTGCAATGACTGCCCATCCTCCACTGTGCAGAGGAGCCCAGCTGAGGGCCCCCTCACCCGGGGAGAAGCTGTATCCACATGAGGGACAGCAGAGAGGGTGTCATGGCCCATCAAAGGCCCCCCCCAAAGGGGTCCCCAGACCCTGCACCAGAGATCATGCAATAAGTCCACAGTGTTGCAAGGGACAGTGTCCAACTGCCCCCTGCAAGGGAGGCACATGGGTGTTCCTGCTTGGCCCAAAACGTGTATTAATGCACTGTATTCCATACTCTTCAGCGCGTGTGGTGGTGTGTGGCGGCAGCGGCGGCGGGGGACCCTCACCACCAGAAGACCACATGGAGGGGGGCAACGAGACATCATTGGGACCTCTCCAGCGGCGGCGGGCTTCCACCTAACCCCTGTCACTTTCTCCCTGTCCCCCCACCCTGCATGCACACTTCTTTCTCTATTTCTTTCTCTTTCTTTCTTCCTTTCTTCATTCCTTCCTTCCTTCCTTTCTTTCATCCTTTCTCTCTGCCTCTTTTACTAATAATTTTTTTGGCACCAACATCTAACCTCGTTTGGTTTTAATCTTGTTTTTAGGTATATTTTGAACCTTCAAAGTTCTTTCTGGTTTTTACAGAGACTTAATTTTCTTTGCTCTTCTGGGTTTAAACTGGATCACAACAGATTGCTACCTTGTAATTCAGTTTCTTGATGTTTTCTTTCTTTCTTTATATCCTGTGGCATTAATTTTACTTGGTGGGTTGTTTGTTTGTTTGTTTGTTTTTTTTGAGATATACCCTTTCCCCAGACTTGCTGCCAGCCTTTAATTTATCTTTAATTCTCAATCCTTTGTTGAAAATTCACTCTTTCCCTTTTGAATTTCTTCTTTTAACTTTTCAGCCTGTTAGTTTTCAGTTTTCTGCATTGCGTCTAACAGCCAGCACATCCCTTCCTCTCTTCTGTTTTTATTTTACACATATCATTCTGATTACTGAATTCATTCACTAAGGCTTTCAGATTGTGGCTTATTGCCCTTAGCCACTCCTTATCTCACTTAGTATCATGCCAACCATTTTCCATAAAAACCTTTTGCAGTAGATTCTGTTTAGCAGGGGGATCAGTCAGCATTCTAAGCCAAGGATGCTGCTCACTGTGCCAATTAATTCTGTCACCCAATTCTACAGGGACAGGCAGATTCTTCTGGGCTCCTTGGTAGAACAGTGTCATAAAGAGTTGTTGCAATCAAAGCTTTACCCTGGACCCTCTGTGAATTGGGTCCTTTTACAAAACATAGGTAATCAATTAACTGTTTGTACATAAGTAGAGTTTTAAGTCCCTTTGAAATGAAACAATATTTGCAACAACTTGTTTAATTGTTATCTTCTTATGGCTCTTGATTTTATTTCTATTCTTCTTATATTATCGTGTTTAATTTCTTGGGACATGTTGATCTAGTAGCACTTGCATGGAAAAGGAAAAGCAGTTCTCCACAAACCCTTTAGTGCCTTCGTTACACAACTCTCTTCTGTTATTTGTTTGATTGGTACATTTGGTTCACCGGATAATTTAACCGGGAAATTTGAGATTTAACTAGTTTCGAACTTTTCTGCGAAGGCAGAGGAAATAGGACTTGGTGTCTGGGGATAATGTTTTCAGTTCTTTATTCTAAACATTTTTCAAGGGAACATCTTCTGGGAGTTGAAGTTAAGTCCTCCTACAGTTTTGCAACTACTTTCTCACTTTGTGAAGGGAGGGCGGGTTTCCTGCAGAATATAGCTCAGGGCAAAATCCACGCTTTTTTCCCCGCATGTATGTAGGAAGTTATGAATCAGCAAGCATAAATCCAGAATGCCTTCTTAAGGCTGGCTGTTTCTCATCCTTATGAGTCAGTAGCACCTTTTCCATCCAGCTTGACTGTCTCTCCAGTTACTTTTCTGGAAAATAAAAATAATAGGAAAAAAAAAAAGGAATTCATATGGTTTAGTTCAAAACCCCCACAATGCTCCCACACAAAGATTGTCCTTGCCAGTTTTGACATACAATCACATAAGATAAAACTCTGAATAAGGCAAAGACTTGCATACTGTTTTTAGAATGGAGTTGTTGGGTATTTTTGAGAAGTCTGGTATTGCTACAACTGTTGCATGTTGGCTTTCTCTCGCAGTGTGCTTGTGTCATTTCTCTAGCTCAGCAAGAGGAATTTGCCTGTTCTCAGATTTGGAAACTGTGACAGAGGAGACAGGCTTGAGCAGTATACAGAGAGGAAGGCTTGAATAAACTGGTAAAATGGTAAAGACACTTCCTCTAAGTTCCACATGTACTGTAATTGCAGAGGCAAGTCACATCTACACAGAAGTGTTTGCAGTATAAGACAACGAAGTGAAAGTCTGCTGGGCCATGATGAGGAAAAGCATCTGTAAAGCCTCCTGCAAACCTGCTCAGCATCTCTTCAGATGCCATTATCCCATGGTACTAGATGCAAATGGATGTGGAACCGGAGCACCTGGAATGAATAGAATAAACGGTACCAGGCCATCAGGGTACGAAGTACATAGTTTTCTCTGAAAATTAGCTTTGATAGGGATGAAACTTTCGCTTTAGGACTGCATTTCTGTGACAAAAGGGGAAAGATGCCCTTTTAGGCTTTGGAGCAGAGGACAAGCCTGTTGACAAAGGCTTTCTTGTCCTCTGATTTTCAGTCTAAATCCCACTTCTGCTTCCCCTTTTCGCTCTTTCTCTCTCTATGTCTATAAATGCACATTTAACTCCATGTCCTTACTTCTATGTCCCTTTTTAAATTTCCTCCTCATTCAGTCTCAGACTTCACTCTTGTTCTTCTGTCTTGTGTTCAAACAGTCCAAATTTCCCTTTCTCCCCCTCTGTCCTGGTATCATGGCCTCTGTCCTCTTGCCGCTTCCTTCAGTGAATTGTATTTGGTGTTTCGAAAACTATGTAATAAAACAGAAAGTGCTCATAATTCTTCAGATTTGGAGACATGGCAAGTTCCACCTGAGTCACATTTCTGTGCCCCACAGTGGCAGCTGGAGAGTCTTGAAGCTTCACCTCTGGCCTATTTCAGCCCAGCCACTTGAAGACATATGTTGCTGTGCACCTCTCAGCTCTCAGCTCTATTCAAAAGATCTGGAGAGGAACAATCTAAAACTGACTAATTTCAAATTGACATGTACTCCTGGAACATCACAGCCAGACTCTGCAGCTCTGATTCTAAAAGTAGGTATGGAAACACTCATGATGTAGATCATATAGTGATGCATGTGTTTGCATGAAAAGAAGCTCTAAAGTATAATCTTTTTAGGCTGCAGAATCTCTTTTTCCCCTCACTGTTCAGGCTTAGCACACATTGGCACATGCATAAGAAACAGTATAAGGAGAGTAGCAGGACAAATCAGGATGTCGGCATCTGGGCTGTTAGCTTTACATTTTAGGGGCATAGATGACTCCTCTGAGAGACAAGTCTTGGCACAGAAAATGTCAGAATGGAAATCTGCTCCGTAAAAGATGTCAGTCCAAACAATCCTCCAAATGTTTTGCCTGTGAGCAAAAATATTAGTATTGAAGACACTGTAGAGAAGTTTCAGTCCAAAACAGCTCTTGTCATTCACCCACAATTGTTAGCAGTAAGGATTTGCTTACATCCCCTTAGAGGGAAAAGACCTGTTGTGTGTGCAAGGTAATTAAGACTCAGTTAATGAAGTGTGGGTATTACTCTTTCTTTTGTGAACTGGTAAATCCACTTTGGAACAAATATGCTTTCTCTGCCTTGTAAGAGATCAAGATCTCCTGCTAGCTGTCATGGGAAATAAAATGAGATCCTGTGAAATTAGTATGGATGCCACAGTTCTCTTCTAGAGGATATAAAATGTTAATAATACTCAGAGATAAGCTAGCCTGTACCATAAAACAAAACAACTAAACACTGTCTTCCTCTCTTAGAAAGATAGTATTTAAAAATGGCTGCAGCCATGTTCAAGAACAATTGCTCAGTGAGTCATTCATCACTGTAAAAAATGTATTTAGCTTACCAAGAAAATGTTTGTTTCCTGCTATAAGAATTCAGTATATCAGCAAGGAAATTGAGTCATCTTACTTGGCTGTAATAAACAGCTGAGTTATACTGAAGTCCTAACCAAGTACCTTGAGAAACTAGAAGTGTTGTTTAAGGTGAGCAACCGAAACTATCAACTCGTGAATGAAAAATGGATTTGATTTAACCAAAATCAAACACAAATGACCACAACAAAAATTTGCCAAGTAGCAGTACAGACGAGAAAAAAAAAAAGACTCGTGAGGAACTTTCAGAAGCTGAAAATGAGCTCTGTGTTATAACCAGTTCTTCTGTGATTGGATGATATTTAAATGAACAGGTTTTATCTTAGTCACGTTAAGGTCTTAGGGACCAAAGCTGACCAAAGAGAAAAACAGCAATCCTCACAGACAATGCAAGAGGATAAAAGCATATAGGAGCACAGAGTGTCATGAATCTATTGCTGCTCTTTGAGGCACAAATGTTCTTCACATTTGTAACCTGAGCACTGAATGAAAAAAAAAAAAGACAACAAAAAAACCAAAGCAACCAAACACAAAACCAACCAACCAAAACCCCCACACAACCCCCCCCCCCCCAAAAAAAAAAAAAAAAAGGGCAAAAGAAAAAGCAAAAGGGAAAATGTGGGGGACTGGGATGCCAATGGCCGATATTAATTTCCTTTCTTGTAATCTTGGTAAGCTTGTTAGTCAACACTAAAAGCAAAAAAAGGACTACATATATGAACACTGGGGACAGGTAGAGAGAATAATTATTGAAACAAAATAAAATCAGAGTGCAACATCAGGTGAAAGTGCCTGAAGCAAAATAGTCAGAGACGACTTTTTTTACAGTATTTGAGAGCTTCTTCAGGTCATAGAAATGATCTGAAGGGCATTATTAGAACAGACAAGAATGACTGCCTTAAAAAAATAAACCTCCCCTTTTACCAGAAGAGAGATGGTGCTCAGAGGTGGTAGAGCTGTATTACACAATAGTTGTCTGCTTAAGGATGGCACAAACAGTAGGCAAAAGCAAGCCAGCACGAGAGTAGCTCAGGGGCACGGCGGTAATGGTGTATCTGTGATGCTCTGTGATCTTCCCTGGGTAGAGACTCATACTACACAGTTGTTTGCTTCCAGATTTTTAACTACCTGAACCCCACACAGCATATCAAAGTATGTAATACTCTACTAACCTGAGTAACGGAACTGCATTTCAAGGCAAAAGAGGGAGTTAGATGCCAAATGAGTGGTGAGGACCTCCTCTGACATGGAAGAAATGGAGACCAGGGCTCTGTTTTCCAATTTGTATTTGTGGAACTGGATAGGTAAGCCTTGCTTTTTCTGAACTGACAGGAAAAAAAACCTGTAGTAACCCTTCCTGCCCATCACTGCAGACCTTCTTGAGGTGTGTGGGTGGGGACTTGATGGCTTGGGGGATCCCTTTCATCTTCCTTTGATATTTCAGATGTGGTCCAGATACTCCTTTTACTTCGCCCTACTCAAGTTTCCAGCCCTGTGGGTTGTGAGCAGTCTGACAGCCTACTCAGTGAGCATCCTGAATGGAAGTAAAACTCTGGAGGGACTGGAAAGAGAAATACAGAAGCAGAGTTGGAAACATAGGGATAAGAATAGATCATCACAGGCAAGACTGTTTAGAAGAGGCAATAATTGTGGACTTCTGGGGAAATTAATAGAATGGAGAAAAGTTGGCAATGTGCAAACAAGTGAGGGGAAAGGGCCAGTTCTTGGTGTTTGCATGAAGATTATCTCATTGTTCTCCTATTATATCACCTCTTGGGAGAGACCAAGAAATTCTCCGTGCTCTGCACAGCGAGATTTTCAAAATCTCAGTTAACAGAAGTGTTCCAGACAACAGAATGACTAATTTCCCCACACCACCTCAAATCTGTCTCCTACCAAGTTCCTCTCTTTGAAGAGAGTTCTCATCCCACCGCACAGCAAAGCTCGCCCACGTCTGTGTTGCTTTCCCTGGAACAACAAAAACAGTAACAAAGGATGACAAACTGATCAGAGCCTAAGCTAACTGCGTAATCAGTTGTTCTGTAAGCACAGGGGTAAATCTGAATCACTCACATAAAAAATTAACCCCCTGCCCTTCAATATTAGACAGTAGCTATCAACACAACACTGAGACCATAAATGTTCTTCTCAAGGAGAGATAGCTGTTAATCAAGCTGAAGTTACGTCACAGTCCAATCAGCGTTAGGAAATCTTATTTCATTACAAAACATAACAGTTGGTTTTATTTTTACCTTAACCTTCCCTTTCTGATCAATCTTACTTCAAATCAGCAGTGGTCCATCTCCAGCAGTACCCAGGCTATCACAGAGTTGTATCTCTGGCTTCTCCCAAAGAGCAATCAGGCCAGCATAAGACATAACAAATTGGAAGATGATGTTCTTTGGAGAAGGCATGGGGAAACGTTTGCTTGGAACAGACACACATGCAGGTGAACATTTTATTTAAAGTCTCTTTACACTCAAAAAAAGTAACACCACTTGGCTTGCCACATGGAAGAC
>VZRR01013614.1:0-50754 GCA_013398015.1 Oreocharis arfaki | reverse complement strand
ACTACTGAAATAGGGGTATTAGAAGCAAATTCAGCTGGGGATTCTGGGAAAAATAGATTGGAAAATATCAAGGCTTTTGTAATATTGCAGAACAAATGCTGCTGTTTCATTTTCTTCCCTGGGCCAAATAGTTCACTTTTTTTGAACTGACTGGAAAGTTTTTTAAAAAAGAGATGTGGATTTGTTGCCAGCACTGTTGTATTACACATAGAGTAATGTACCTATCCCTGTGATCGTACCTAACAGCAGATCCTGAACTGACTTTGAATGCCAGAAGGAGAACATGGAGGATGGCACAGTTTACCTGTCCAACCAAGACAGTTTGGATCCACAGGCTGTTTTACCCGGAGAAAGTGGCTACATCAACCTGCTCTGTGCTATACTGTATCATGTGCACTCATTGGCTTCAACTACCTCAGTGGTCTGTGCCTGACATGAACTACACAGTCCTCGTATGCTGAGGATGTCATTATGCTCTTCCCAGCTCTAACGTGACAAATGAAGCTGAAGTGGTGCTGAAGGTTAAGAAGGTTTAGAGTCATTGTTGGATGCTTACACAAGCCATTCAGTGCCAAAATTCATGTAGACCATTGAAAAATCATATAAACATGGCTATTTGCAACAGTAATATGTTCTCCGGGAATGATATCACTGTGTGCACTTTCCTACAACCAAAATATCCAGTTGTGTTACAAAAAATAGTGACATTTCATAGTAATGAATATAAATTAAGAATAAAGAATGCTGAGCCCTGCTTTTAAGGAGTCATTCATATATTTTAATAGTGTGTGCATAACCTTACAAAACCTGAAAAGCTAAGCCACTGCCAGGTAATTGGATTTGGCAGCCAGTCAGCAAAGGTATGACTAAAAATGCCCATTGTTACTGGCCTGTAGTCAAATTTTCTTTGAGTTATGGACACATAGCCATGTGCTTTTAGTTCTGATATGTCTTACCAGGGTATGCTTTACAGCAACATTATATAAAACCAGTTCTAAAGCGACCTAACAATATGTGACACTCCAGTTGAATTAACACTACCTGAAAAAATGCTCTGAATTCTTGGGATTATTAAGTAATGGTGGAACTTGAAAGAAGCTTGTATACCTCACATTTTAATAGCTGTGTTGTTTGGTGGTGACAAATTCCTTGGTGAGCAATGTCAACCAAATCCAAAATGCATTACAATCTTGCTGGAGATAAAACTGGAACCCTATGTTTGTCTCCCTGTCTAATTTTAGCAATATATAAAAAAATATTTCCAGAAAACCTTGCTTTTACTGAAAGGAAGGCAAATTTAAGGTTTTGCCTTCCTTCAGTGGACTTATGCAAACAAAATCTACAAAATTAAAGTGGCCATTCTATCTAGATGCTGTCAGCTTTTTCCTTTGGAGGACACAGAACTGGAAGGTACCTCATGGCCTGTCTCTTCCAATCCCCTTCCTGTTTTCAGTTTCCCTCCTGCCTCATACACTGGAAGGTTTTGTTGCTCTGGATGATTGTGGCAAGTAAATTCTAAATGACCCTGTGCTGTAGAAAGGTGCACAACACTTGAACTCTTCGAGAAGGTTGCTTTATTCTCTGTGGACCATCATTGAAATGGGAGGAAGTACACATTTTGCCAGCATCTTCTGTGAATATTTGGTAGGACAAGAACACTGAAGTTGAAAACTCGTGTTTCTTTTGCACCCTGTTGAGGAGGCTTCCTGATGTGTTCTTCTGCTGTGTCAAAAATGAGGGTCAGTGGGAGCAGCAGCTATTTACTCTCAGCTCCCCCTTCCTTCTTGGGAGCAGGGACTACAGAAATGCTATTTTTTTTTCTTTATTGGCTTTATAGGGGATAGGTTACACATTGCTTGGGTATGCAAACCTGGAGTTTCTTCATCATTTTGCTACATTTTTTTTTCTAAACTACTAAGCAAATCAGCTGGCAATATCTAAACTGGATTCCGTCAGTATTAAAATGCAGCCAAATTTGGGAAAAGGAGCTGTCACATGGGTGGAATTGCCGCAGTTTTGTTGCACATTATTTAAAATCCAAGCCACTTGGAACTTAGACCCACTTTTAAAAGAGTGATTGGAAGGAGTAGAGACAGGAAAAGGCAGTTGGTGCCTCAAAAGTAGGTCCACCAGTTTCAGGTATTTAGAAATATATATATGACCAGGAAAGATGTTTCCTCTCACTTCACTGTGTCTAGTTGATAGTGCTGAAGAACAGTATTAGAATTATAGAATAATAGAATGGTTTGGGTTGGAAGAAACTTTAAAGATAACTTGATTCCAACCCCTCTGCCACAGACAGGGACACCTTTCACCTAGACTAGGTTGCTAAGACCTCCATCCAACCTGGCCTTGAACACTTCCAGGGATGGGGCATCCACAACTTCTCTGGACAACCAGTGCCAGTGCCTCACCACCCTCACACTAAAGAATTTCTTTCTAACAGTTAATCTAAAATTACTCTTTCCGTTTGAAGCCATTCCCCCTTGTCCTGTCACTAAATACCCTTGTAAATAGTCCCTCTTCATCTTTCTTGTAGGCTCCCTTCAGGTCCTGGAAGGATGCAATTAGGTCAGTCTGAAGCCTTCTTTTTTTCAGGCTGAACAATCCCAATTCTCTCAACCTTTCCTCATAGGAGAGGTTTTCCTCCCCTCTGATCAACTCAGTGTCCCTGCTCTGGACTTGCTCTAACAAGTCAATGTCCTTCCTCTGCTGGATACCCCAGAGCTGGATGCAGCCCTGCAGGTGGGGTCTCACAGGAACAGAGGGGCAGAATCCCCTCCCTCACCCTGCTGCCCACGCTGCTTTGGATGCAGCCCAGGACACATTTGGCTCTCTGGGATGTGAATGCATGTTGCTGGTCATGTCCAGCCTCTCACCAGCATCCCAAGTTCTTCTGGGCTCCCCTTCGTCTCTCCATCTGTTCATTCCTCAGTCTGGATTGATACCGGGGTTTCCCCAACCCAGGTGCAGCACTTATCACTTGGTCTTGTTACACCTCATGAGATTTCCATGGGCCCATTTCTTGGCCTTGTCCAGGTCCCTCTGGATGGCATCCCATCCTTCAGGTGTGTCAGCAGCACCACTCAGCTTGGTGTCAGCACAAACTTGCTGAGGGTGCACTCGATCTCTTTGTCCATGGCATTAATGAAGACTTGTCACTGATGTCCACTGGAACTTTGAGCCATTGACCACTACCCTCTGGATGCAACCACTTTGAGCCACTGACCACTATCCTCTGGATGTTCTTAGATAATTTATAAGGCAGACATGCTACAAAGAAAAGCAATGTTCCTACCTCACCTGGAAAAATGACATTCTGGCTCCAGGTAGGTTTACAGGTCATATCCTGAATGTGATAGTCTTATGAGTAGAACAGGAACTGAGTGCTGCCACATGTTTCTCACTCCTTGCCTAAATCCTATCTGCAGCTGTTGCAAACCTAGAATGCTCAGAGGAATGCTGTCTTCTCCCTCACCCTGCCAAGATGGGTACAAAATATGTGCAAGACTGAAATTTCTTCTCTCTCTTCCAAGTTTCCAGAAGACCCCTGAAACGTGGCATTAAATGCAACAGAAATCTGGTACAAACAAGTAGCACAAACATCCTTCGAAATAGGAGCACAATGGCTGCTCACAGACTCAGGATGCAAGCACTAAACTTCCAGGGATCATGAGGCTGTTATTTCTTTGAGCGTTTTCTAGTTTCATTGCTCTCTTAAATTTAGAAATGCTTAATAAAATTCTGGAGCCTGACAGTGCCTTAATGGAAATTCAATGAAGAAAAGGACAAACTATCTCAGCCGCAGAATTTGAGGAAAGTGCTAACTGGCTTCTGGCCACTCAGGAACTTAAGTTAGTACAGTGGATGCAGATGCCAGTGTTTTGACCATAGCAGATTAGAAAGAATCTTTAACCCTGCAGCACTGCAGTGACTAACTCACTTTCAGGTTAAATTCCAGTCACCTTCAAGTCATAAATCTCCCAGGTCTCTTCAATGGCCGCTTGTGTTTCATCCCCAGTGTTTCATTCACTGACATTAATCTGTCTGTTTTCCTAAAAGAGAAGGTCAAGGGAGCCAGGCCATGCCTTAGCTGTGAATCTCGGAGCTGGAAAGGCAATTAAGCTCACGCACATTTATAACTTGTATGCAGCCCCTTTTTTTGGTGGGCTTCTCTAAAACTGCAGGCTCTGAAAATCTTCACAACTGGCCCCAAAGTGTAGGTTTTTCCCTCTCTCTATTCTTTTTAATAAGGCCTTACGGAAGAGAAAAGAATACAGCTGCTGTCAGTATTTCTGTAACCAAAACTAGCTTCTAAACGCCTTATCTCCATCAGTAAATGCCTTATAAGTCTCCCATGCAATATATCCACAGTTATATATGTTCATGGCAGTTAATGGCTTCCTATTTCGCAGGAGTTGCTTACAGGCTTCAGGAGAGCCCCCTCCTCCACTCCGCAGATTCTAATATTTTTAATGTATTTGGGTAATAATTACATTTCTACAAAATACTTAAAGGAAATGAGAGTCCACAAACCTACATTAAAATAACCTGAGGGATAAACTTAAACCCACAGGGGCTAGGAAGTTATGAGGTAAGTCATTCGAAAACCTAGGCTGACAATATATAGTTAAAATGTTGAGATACTGCACAAGAATGGGACTAAATAATGGGACACACTACTTTTATAATTCAATGAGAATTCATCTGATCTCTTCTCATCCTTATATTCTGGTTGTCAGACAGTACATATACTGATCATTATTCTTAACATTAAAAATCACTGACCAACACTGTTTACCATCTTTGTGAGATACAGGACTCTGGAGGAAGGGTTAATTAAAAATTGATAGTATATATATTTTCATTCTAGAAATCAGAGCTACCTATTTCTGGAGTCATAGGAAGCAAAATATTAAATAGGTAATTAAAGCTTTTTTTTTTTTTTTTTTTGTATGTACTACATTCTTACAGATACTGTATAACTACCTGACTTCATTAATGATTTTAAATAATATATTTAACAGCTTATGGCAGTCTGATACTTGGGGTTATATTAGATAAGTTTACATAGCACACTGCTTTAGATTCTGTTGGGTCCAGATTTTGCGCCGTGCCAGACCCGTCTCATGCCTGTCCTGTGTCTATGTAGATGTCTGCTCTCGGTGATTTCCTGCTCTGTGCTGGAAGTACCAAACTTTCACCACTGACTAGAAGAGAAGCCAATGACACATAAATTCCTAGTTTAGCACTCCTCTAAGAGCTTGTAGGTTAAGAGACTGTACCAAATTTATATGATTTTTTTCTTGATTTGAGTAGCTGTGGGGTAAGATGTAATTTATTTTCATATAAAGTTTTAAACTTTGCTTAGCCTGGATGTTTTCTATTTACTAGACGTTAGACAATGTACAGAATTGGACTGAAAATGAACAAAGAGTCCAGGGTCCACCTGCAGGGTGCTCGTATCAGAGTTACAGTCATATTCCAGCTGGCTTCTTTCACATGTTGACCCTGTACACTTTAGATTCTGTGTTGCACACAGTGCTCTCAGCACTGTGACCCTCTGGGTCTGTGTTCAAGGACTATGCTGGGAATGATGTATACTAAACAGAAAAGTTTCATGTTGGAATATCTGGATTTCAGTTGCATAGCCCTAAATTGTACAAATTATGCTGATGCATGGAGATAGTGTGGTGTCCCAGAGGATGACTCAGAATATCAATCTACTGGGCTGCCTAGAGTTTGGGACATAAGCTCAGGGACTTCGGTACTTCATATAAGGATGCAGGAGCCTTTCCAGGTACCAGCTAAACCACTGTTAATGAGGCTTAAAATGAGGGGTTTGTTCTTTCCAAATAAACGGTGAGATTTGAGCTCATCTCATTGATAACTTATCCAAGTAAGATAATTTCCTTTATTTACTATGTCTGCTTTTGTGCGTTTAATCTACACTTGGTTCAGACATGCACTGCCTAATTACACACTGCCCTGAGGGACAGAGAATTTATTGTTGGACTGCACATGTAGTTCACATGATATTCAGGAACTCATGAGATGATAACTTCCTGAAAATTATATCTACACAAAACCCAAAAAATGAAAGTGAGGAAACTCAGAGGAGATTGCAAGACTGTCCAAGGAGCAGTTCTAACTAGGAATCAAAAACCCTCTAGCTCAGTGTTGGGACAGAGCTTCTCTGTACTTGAAGCACACAATCTGGATGTGAAACCAAGGGCATTTTCCCCAACTACTTTATGAACTCATTTACAGTTCTCCCCATGTCTATGGGACATATAGAGCTAAGCAGTCATAAATGCTCTTTAAAGCCTGAAACTAGGGCAGATTAACCTGATAGGACGGTCATTAAGGACAGACAAGAACTGCAAGTTACTACTGTCTCATGAATCCACCCACAGAGAGTAGCCCAGAGAGAATTTGGCAGCGAATATTAGATCATTCAAGTCCTACCATTTAGGAAGAAAGATTGGTTTGAGCTAGTCTGATTTGCATTTTAATTTTCTTGGAGTGGAAAAACAAATTTAAAAAATCAAAGAAAAAGCACATGGTTTTGTACAGAATAATTGAAAACATCTGTAGGTAGTTCTGCATTTCTAGTCCTTCCAAGGGCATGTGTCTGGTTAATTTAGTATGGCAGCCTCAATTAAACAACCCCTGGTAGCATGTTGTGGCTAATTGCTTACTGTTTACCAGAGCCTTTTTTTCCTTTGAAAAAAGGATCCTTCCTTTCCCCAAAGCATGCCTGTTTTAGATTGAAGTTAGGACTTTGAGTCTGATTTTTTAAATTTAAGGTGCCCAAAGCAATAAAAAAGAAAGTGAAATAAATGAATTTACACCCCTTGCCATCTGTTTAGCAGGTGAGGAAAGAACATATGCTATTTTCTTAATTTATTAGAGAATTACAGCATGTTATAGATTTAAAGTGTGCTATAACAAAGTTAGCACTCATTATCAGTAGCTCTTATAGTTTGTGTGCAGGATAGCAAGGAGAAATTTGTCCATCTGGAGCACTCACAATAGACTTTGGGGTTTGTGTATTTTATTACTTCAGGAAAAAACCTGTATTTTTTTTCCTTTCCTTGTGCTCCCCTGAAACAACCAGTTTCTGTTGCATTCTTAATGTGTTTAGTTCAACAACAATAAATATCTTAGATCCACTTAAATTTTTTCAAAAAAATACAGATTTATGGAAAACAAAAATATATTTTTCTAAAAAATTTTTATGTAAAGACTATCCTACAGCCCCTTGCATTCAGGAGAAGAATTTTAAAGCTTCAGTGCAAATCCCAGAGTCCAAAGCTGGAGTTTAGCACGCCCAAATTGCTTCAACATTTCCAAGAGCTGTTCCACATCTGTAGGGAAAACCTTGCTTTACAACCCCCTAACCTATTGAGATCACTGAAAACAGGAGGAGTTGTTTCAGTTTGGGCATTCTTGAATATTTAACTACTTCATTAAAGTACCTGAAGAAAGCTTAAAGAAAACTTGCGCGTAAATCTCAAAAGCATCAATTTTCCCAGGTTAGAACGCAGCAGCCTCATCTCACAGCCCTTCCCACTACCACAAGCCCATTCCTGCTCTCTGCACTGCCTGTCTCCTGTCTCAGTGTCCAGATTACATCTGCATTTAGTGCTCATGGCCAGCATTTCTGGAAAACCTGTTTTCATCTGCTTTCCACAGCCATGGTTGAGTCCAGGCAGGAGGTACACAGTTCCTGAATTAAGCTGTCATATCTACTCTGAGCACACCGAATTTCTACAAAATTCTCATCTTTGGAGAATGGAAGACATGCTTCTAGATGCAGTAGAGAGCTGGTTCTCTGGTTCACAGCCCAAGGCCAACAGCTCTACAAATCCCATAAAACAAAAAGTTCTGTTTACAGGGTTGTCAGTTCTTTTAATTTTTGATTTAATTATATTTAAGGAAAATTCAAGAGCACAGTTTGAAAAAAATTTCCAATGGTTCATTCTGAAAAAAATCAAACCCAAGAGGTAGAGCTGTTGGACTTTTCCCCTGTTTTCTTCTGCTTAAAATGGTTTGAAGAACATCACATGGATTTACAGATTGTTTCTTTCAAATTGAAAATGCATTTTTCAGGAAGAAAAATATTGCCTGTGAAATTTTGCTAATCTCTCACATGTATAGAGAATGCAAGTGGCCTGAAAGATCCCTCCAGCACAGTTTTAAATATTTCTTTGCCTCATAATGAAGAACTTTACCAGCGTCAGGCACTGCTTGCCACTGGTTTGCCTCTAGGCATAGGCGGTTGTTTAGAGGAATAGACATCTGGGGACAATAAATTGATTATAGTGCTTGTGGTTAATCCATGTTCTGTGGATGCCAGAACATTGAAAGGCCAGTAGTACTGCTGGGACATAGCAATTTCCAGAGGCAGCAGTCACTGCTCCTATTCTTGCAAAAGAATCAGTAAAGCTGATTTTCCAGGGTTTTCCCCAGTTCCACTTTGTTGGCAGCCAGTTTCCTCAGTGGGATGGGATCCATTGTGATTGGACAGCAAAAAATATTTTTCTTATACTGCCTTGTCCTTTTTTTATTTGCATTCCTCACATTACAAGGAGTGTGAAGGTGTGGTGCCTAAATCAGATGAGGGCTTGGATGTCTTGACTAGGACTTGGGTAGAAAAATAGTGTCTATACTCATCTTCATTACCTGAAAAACCCTCAGTTCTGATCGGGCTGTGTGGTGGATCACCCTCTTCAAAATAGGAAAACTATGTCAGTTTCCTTCCAAATACAAAGCAGGTTCAAACCTGCATTTGCTCTCCTCAAGGAGGCAGGCGAAGCCTGTGTGTATTCAAGGGGCCCCTGCAAGTTTGCTGGCGGTGTTTGTGTTTGAGCATCAAGGTATCACACAGTGCATTACAGAAATTGTCCTTGCAGGTGGTAGAGGGGCCTGACTCATGTGGGCTCAGAGAGGGCAAGTAATGCCTCTACAACTTGCTGCAGATTCAACATCCCTCCTGTACAGGAAGACCCACATTTCCAGTACTGGAAGATCCAGGACCTGAGTCAGATGAGTGATACGCACTGCATAGAGCTGCAGTCTTGCTGTCCAGTCACTTGAAGATACTAATCCATGCATGGCTATTCCAGCAACTTTAGGCAGCCCGAGCTGGGGCAGCCGAAGGCAGTCATTGCCTTCTCCAAGATTGTCATGCATTCTATAAATATAAGTTCTGTTAACTCTTGAGTAAGATACATTCATCGTTTTTAACCTATCTGTAACCTCACTTGTGTGATGAAAAGAATTCAGAATGAAACACAAATAATGTTTGAGAAAGCCATGAAACACCGGAAGGGAGATGTTGACAAAGAACATTGAGATGTGCTTACAAGAGCTTTCTTCACTACCTGATTGTGACCATGGAAACTCACTGATGCAAAGCCCTGTGATGCTGCAGTCTGCTCTTTCAAGCCATTCTTATTTGATCTGCTTTGTGGATAATCTGAAAGACTCTTCAGTTTATTGGGAAAATAATGTGGGGGTGGGGAATGGGGGGGTGGAACAGCAGAGCAACAAAGCATTAAGTACTTACTGCCTTCTTTGCCTCAGTCTTTGATAGCAAGTCTGGTTGTTCTTCGGGTACCCAGCCCCCTGATCTGGAAGAGAATGAAGCTCTGTAATCCAAGGGGAAACGATCAATCAGCTGAGTTGGTTAGAGCATGGTGCTAATTGCGCCAAGATTGTGGGTTCAATCCTCATATGGGCCATTCACTTAAGAGCTGGACTTGGTGATCCTTGTGGGGCCCTTCTTACTCAGAATATCCTGTGATTCTGTGACCCGCTATACTTGTACACATACATGTGTTTATGGTGCTGGATAGGATCCACCCAAGAGTACTGAGGAAACTGAGGGGAGTGTTCGCTGAGCCAGCCTGCATTGTTTCTCAGCAAATATGGCTGACTGGGGATTTCCCAGTTGACTGGAAGCTAACAAATGTGTTGCACATCTTTAAGAAGGACTGGAAGTAGGATTCAGGGAACTACAGGCGTTTTTGCCTGACCTCAATGCTGGGGAAGCTCATGGAGCGTATCTTCCTGAGCACCATCATGCAGCATGGGCAGGACAACCAAGGATCAAGACCAGCCAGCATGGGTGTGTGAAAGGCAGGTCCTGCTTGACAAACCTGGCATCCTTCTATGACAAGGTGGATGAGGGCTGTGGATGTCATCTGTCCGGACTTCAGTAAAGCCCTTGGCATTGTTTACCACAGCATTCTCCAGGAGAAACTGCTTGTGGCTTGGACAAGTGCATTCTCTGCTGGGTGAAAAAGAGGCTGGATGGCTGAACCTGGAGGGACGTGTCGAATGGAGGGAAATCCAGTTGGCAACCAGTCACCAGTGGTGTACCCAGGGCTCACTATTTGGGTCAGCCTTGTTTAACACCTTTTTCGCTCATCTGGAGGTGGGGATTGAGGGTATCCTTGGTAAGTTCGCTGATGACACCAGGTTGGGTGGGAGTGTTGATCTTCTGGAGGGGAGGAAGGTTCTGCAGAAGGATCTGGAAAAGCTGGACTGATGGGCTGAGGCCAACTGCATGGCTTTCAATAAGGTGAAGTGACAGTTCCTGCACTTGGGTCACAACAATCACAGTATAGCAACAGGCTGGAGGAAGAGTGGCTGGAGGAGAAGGACCTGGGTGTGCTGGCTGAACATGAGCCAGTGTGTGCCCAGGTGGCCAAGAAGGACAATGTCATCCTGGCCTGTATCAGGACTAAGGAAGGGATCGCCCCCCTGTACTCGGCTGAGGTTGCACCTCAGATACTGTGTTCGGTTTTGCACTGCTCCCAGTTGAGGGGCTGGAGCATGGAGCTACTAGGCAGTGGAACTGGTGAAGGGTCTGGAGCACAAGTCTGGTGAGAAGCAGCTGAGGGAGCTGGAGAAAAGAAAGTACAGGGGGGACTTTATTGCTCTCTGCTACCACTTGAAAGGAAGGTATATCCAGTCTCTTCTCGCAGGTAACAAGCAATAAGGTGAGAGAAAATTACCTCAGGTTGCACCAGGAGAGGTTTAAATTTGGTATCAGGAAAAATTTCTTCGTAAGAGTCACAGGCTCCCCAGGGAAGTAGTTGAGTCACCACCCCTGGAGGTATTTAAAGATGGGTAGACACCTCACTTAGCAACACGATTTAGTGATGGGCTTGGCACAGTTGGGTTAACAGTTGCACATAAGATCTTAAAGGTCTTTTCCAACCAAAATAATCTATGATTTAAAGCTCAAGCCCTCTGTCTAATCAATGTTAGCATTGTCACAGAAACTGAGCCAACACTCTGCCGTTGTTCTAAGCAGAACCAAAGTGTCAAAGCCCTAATATTCTTCCTAATGAAATCTGAGTAATAAAACACTCCCTACCATAGTGTTAGTCATCTGTGTTGATCTAACGGATCAGCACCTTTTCTTTGAGCCCTGTAATCACCAATTCTTGCCAAAGAATCAGGGTGCACTTTGTCACATGTTCCAAGCTTTGAAGCTGCATTCAGTTAAGGATTTTTAGAGGTAGACAGTGAGCCCGTTCTGACAGAGGCATGTTTCAAAAATACTCCAACCTTCTATTTCCCCTGTGAAGAATTGGAGATGGTATAGAATGACATGCATCACATGGCCACAAGGAAAAGAATCCATGAGAAATGTCGACTTTATTAGCTCACCAACTGTGCTTGCTGCCAAGCCAACCTCAGGTACCATTTCAGTTGCTCTACCACTCATGACTTCCCTTCTCTCAGGAGAGAGCTTTCATTATCCTTCAAAGAACTGAAACATACTTGAGAGATACAATAGAGGAAAAGGGCAGCAAATGCTAAGCAATGGCTGAACTATAAGCATTTCTACTAAAACAGAGTATTCAACATATTTGATGAATTAAGAGATCAGTGATCCTTTAGTTCTTGAGCTATAATAATGACAATTCAGAAAAAAAAAATCCCACAGGCATTTCTCAGATCCCAGCCTTCCCATTTCCTGATGAATTTGTTCTCTTTCAAAATCGGATGATTGTGCAAGTTACCCTGGCTTCTTGACTTGCCACGGGTGCCCAGGTTTCTGGTAACTCTTATCCCTATTTAATTTACACTGCTGCCAAATTGCAAGACAGTTGTGAGGTCAGACAACTCTGCCAAAGCAGACATTAGGGCTTTTAACAATAGAAGTGGACGAACCTCCTGGGTTTCCTGCCATTAAGGAATTGTACAAAAAGAGTGATGCTTGCTCCATCCTAAATGCTGATTACTCCTGTGTGATCTGCCATAGAAAAATTAACAGTTTATCAAATTTTTTATTGTTATTTTTCCAAAGACTGGAGGACGCCATTTCATCCCACTGACTTTTGAGGAGGTTGCAGGGTGGCTAATTGGTTATATTTAATTTCTGTAGCTGATGACATGTGAGTTCCTTCTAGGAAGACCCTACTGTCTGGGAAGAGAAGCAATGGTTTCTCTATGGTAGTATTTAAAACGATGTGAAGCCACTTTTTATTTTG
Organism: Oreocharis arfaki; assembly: GCA_013398015.1. Classification (NCBI taxonomy): domain Eukaryota; kingdom Metazoa; phylum Chordata; class Aves; order Passeriformes; family Paramythiidae; genus Oreocharis; species Oreocharis arfaki. The sequence goes on along the minus strand of VZRR01013614.1, from coordinate 38,239 downwards.
CCAAGAGAATATACTGAAGACTTGCTATGCTACGTCACTCTGAATCTCACTGTATTCCCTGGGAAGGATTCATATTTCACAATGAGTGTTGTCAGACTGAATGAACCTGAGCATGAAAAGAAAATATAACAGAATGGAGCTATAGAGAAATGATTCAAAGTGTACCTTGTTTCAAGTGGGAAGTAAAAACAGATTCAGGCACTGTAAAAGGATTGAATTTGTCTTGACCAAGCTTTTACAGTGGATTCAAGCTAGAATTGGAGCCCAGAAACACTGGGTCTTCCTCCAGTGACCTTTAGGACAAAACTAGTTTCAATCTGTCATATAAAGAATATACCTATGTATCAACCTACTGGGACCATGGGCACGTTTTAAATTAAAAATGTTGATTCCCTTACCCCCAGTAAAAGCCATTATGCCAAAATACTATTGCTGCTTCTGAGGCAGAAGGTGGAAACTGAAATCCGCCTACTAAAAACACATATGCATAAACTATTTATCTTACTACACGACTACCTACTACGAATATAACTTCCAATTTGAAACTGAGACAATTTTTTCAGATGTATTTAACTTTGCAAGTCCTGGTTTCATGTTCATTCAAGACATGACAGGTGTACTCTATTTTATACATTATAAGAAGCTTGGGGCTGTACAACTTGTGCCAAAAAGAAGTAATTATATATTTAATGTTTCCTGCTTGTGATGTAGTCCCTCTTTTCTTGCTTCAAATGTACTACATTCAGACAGAGGTGAGAAATATTTCTGAGCCATCAGTAAATATTCTGTAGCTGGTTTTGATGTGATATCATATACCTTCAAAGACAAGCTTTCTGCCAGAGTGCTCCTTCTGGTTGCTGGTTTATCACTCTAGTTCAACTGAGACAGAATCATTAGACAAATATTATTTGCACTCCTGGTACTCTGCCAGTTGCTTGTGACTCTTCTTAGAGGGGAAAGAAATTGGTCTGACATTCAGGCAACAACAGAAATGTGAGAGTTTTCTAACATAGATCAGATATTGATATAAAAACAAGAAGAATTAGAAATGAGTTGGTTGATTTCTGAAAAAGAAGGGAAAAAACCTCAGGAGAAGCTATCACTAAAGTCCTAGTGGTGCTGATTACAGAGCCAGATGTACATAGCTCATGCTCAAATCTGCCCTGTGAAGTTTTAAATTGGCTGTTAACAAAGCAAGAAAGTGCTATTAAAATCATAAAAATAAATGTAAAAGGGAGAAGGGTTTATTTCTACTGACTGTCAGCAATCAGCAGAAGATACTAATGAGAACAGTAAACATTTTAATAGTAAGTTTTAAAATATATTTCAAGTTTCAGTTGAAAGTACACATCAAATTGCCAATATTGTGGCAGGTTTCTTGATGCTGTTGGGTGCAGCAATGCCATGGGCTCTTCAGAAACCTGAAGAAACTGGCCTGTGTCCACCTCTCCCCAAAGACAGAGAGGAAAGAGATTCCTGTACACCTCTAAGAGCCTCACAGTCATCTTCTCTTGGGGTCACACATGCTGGCCAGTTCTGTGGTTGTTTGGCAATGAGGCGAGAGTGCACAAGCAAGGCAGTAGGTAGCCGAGAGAAGAGAGGAGACAAGCCAAGGAGGGGATTGCTCTCCAAGCATTGTTGCCAGGGAATGAGGAAGTTCTGTTGATAAGCCTGACTGTGCTGATTTTATAGGTCATTTTCAAACCCTGAGAATCCTCCCAGGGAACTACAGGACCTCAGGAGTCTCTGCTCCCTTCATCAGGAAGGAAGAGAGTAGAGTGTACTGAAGATACTAGAGATGCCTCAAGTTACTCAGGATTTCCATCAGATCTACGTGCTTCCTCTTCTGTTATTTCAGCCTGAAAAGTCCCTTCACTCTTGCCACTGCCATGTCTAAGTGCTTCTAGATACTATTTCACCTTCTGGGTCTTCAAAGCCTCAGGCAGCTGAGAGACAACAGCTGAGGGGAAGTGAGAAAAGAAGTTGTTTTACTAGAGCCCTTCCAGGAACATTTTAGACTGGTGGATTCTGTGGCTGTGGGAAAAGACTCTCCAAGACAGCAAGACTTGCCTGTCACTCTCAGAAGGACAATATTCTGTCTCAGAAAAATAACTGCTGGTAGCTCTTTAAAAATTTAGAAAAAAGTTCTGCAAGGACAATGGTACAAGGGTCCTGAGCAGAGAGATGCAAAGTATTAGGAATATTTTTGGTGCAGAAACGACTGATTTCTGGATAATTTTCTTTTTTTTTTTTTTTGCCTAGTTTGTAGCAAGACATATTCATGTCCAAAAGAGAAACATCGATCAGAATTCTTGCTTTGTGAGAAAAAAGGAGTAAAAAATCATTTTAAGTTAATGGAAACATTTCTCTTACTACATGAATTTTCTTCTGTGACTGCAACTACCATTACTTTTTCTAACCCCTATACAAAAGCCAACACATTCCAGAATTCCACTGTAACAAGGGGCAGAGGGAAAGACAGTCAGAAGGAGACAAAAGGGTACAAGGAAACAGTGAGGTAATACATCTTTCCATGGCAGGCAGTGGGGCCAGTGGCCTGGTACCATGATTTTACAAGCAGTTTAAGCCAGCAGAAACTAATACCACTGCCAAAAAAGACAGTCCTGCCCTGTCTTTTTCTTTGGTTGATTATTCTGGCTTCTGCATCCCCTGTACACCCTCCCTTCACCGGTTACTCTGGCCCAGCACAAGCATTGATGCAGAAAAAGCTAACGGAGCAAAATATAGTTATTTTTACCCATGTCAACTTCCCGACTCTTCATTGTGCTCCCACACCACTGTTTCTGCCTGCACATGTCAGGGGACCAGAAAAGGAGCAAAAGGTATCTGTATGGCTAGAAGGGAAGTGCCTTTCTTAGAGGTGGTGTCCTCCTTTGCAAGCTCAAGCTGGCATTGAAATGAGTGGCACAGTAAGTGTAGCATTTTTTATAGGCAGAAAAAGGAAGTTTAGGTTGGATAATGAATTTGCTTGTAGGACGCTTTAAAGGAGCTCCACCCTGTGGAACACAGTGGACAGAGGAAAAAAACAAGAATATTGATAAAAAAATGTAGGAAGCTGCTGATATTCTCTGGTACCTTGGTTTGACTAGGCAGGAGTCTTTAAAATGGATGAGGCATATTGGCCAAGCGGGGCCAAAAAAATAAAAAAGAAAAAGAAACGAAGTGAGTTTAGATGATGTAGGAAGAGGAACAAGTGAAGGGATGGACAGAAGGTGTGATACTGATGAAATAACAGCTTTGGAAGAAAACTTTCACTATGCTTAAATTTGGGCACTGAATTCCACCTTCCCTTAAAACTGTAAGTGCTCCTCTTTTTCTCAGTACAGAGGAGAGCCAGGCTAAAGTCATTTGCAGGCATCCTACCGCACGGTGATGGAGGCACATTCTGTGACTATTATCACTGGTTGAAGGAGATGTAAAAGTGCAACAGGACCTTTAGGTTGTGATGAAGTGATCTCCAGTAATAGTTCATAGTGTTTGTTTGGCAGCAGGACCATAATACAACAATCTATTCCCAAGTGTTAGCTTTTAAGATTTGAGTAAAAAATATTTGCTCATTTGGCTTTGTATTTTCATCTAGGTGAATTTATCTAATTATTTTTTGCCTCTCTGAGCTCTGCATACCTTGAACGCTGAAACATTCACTGCTGCTGCGGGAGATCTTATAGGCACTGCAGAAAGATGGTGCTTTCCTGAAACAAGGACACAGGTTACTGACAGAAAAGGAAAGCGTTGCATTTCTGATAGAGAACAGAAGAGGCTGATTAAACCTCTTGGTACCTCAATGGCTTAGTCATTCATGCCCAAGGGACCAGTAAAGAGGCACTTGTGCTTAATGCTAATCACTCCAGAAACAAAGATATCCCTTTGCCATTCTCTGACTTGCAAAAGCAGGTACACCCTAAACGTTTTGCAAGTTGCAACACTGAGATTTGATTCCTGTTAAAGACTATTGTTCAGACAAAGTTGTTCTCTTGCATTACCAATTGAGTATCTGAGGCACAGATGAGAGAGCTAGATACCTCGGGGTTAGCCAGGAGCAGAATCCAGCCCTGTTGGATCGTGGTCCTGTGCCTTATCTGGTAGATCTTATGCCTTTTCAGAGTTTAATCTGTTATTCAATGTATGTTTAGCCATGGCTTAGGATACACTAATTAATGTAAATTAAGACCAGTTGGATATCTCCATTGTATGCAACAGTGAGCTAATCATTCATAGAAGGTTAACTGAAACACTGCATGTGTGGACCATGTCTCTTAAGACTGTTTGGCCTCATTGGAAGCATTAAGACTGTAAGTTGTGTAAAATATTCCTAGGTTCATTTGGTTTATTATTTTGTAATGACAGCTCTGGTATTAAAATCTTCGGGGTTTTTTTGCCTCTGGAAGGTTGTTTTTGTTTGGTTTTTTTTTCCACTGGAAATCCTCTTTTCAGCTCCTCTGCATGAAGCTCTGTGAGCAAGAATCACGCATGAAGAGAAAAGAACACAGGGGCTTTAGGTTAACATTGCTGTTTAGGCATGGGCCAATGATCAAACATCAGCCTTTGTGGCAGGGAGAGTGCTATATAACTTATAAATCCAGTACCTTGATCAAATGACCAGAACATCCCAAACAAATTTCAATCAAAAGTACTTGCATATTGAAAAACAAAATGTCTGTAAAATTCTATCTTGTGTTAGTGTTGTACAGGGAGTTGCTACTGCAGTAGTTTGGTCTGCAACTCATTGGAACCCACTGACTCGAGGGTGATTCTCAAAGGGACATAGTGAGCTTTTGTCAGCATGGTGCTCATCCAATTTACGAAGAGTCTGGATGACTGGAATGGTGTTCTTCTGGAAATGCCTTGGGTTGTTTATCCAGCCTTTGAAAGAATGTCACCATATTGTAGCATAAATATTCATTCTATTCCCAAATAGAATATTTTACTTATTGCTATCTTCCTTCATGCTTAAACACCAGTATTTCTCATAAAACACTGTAGGAAATATTCAAGTGCTGATTACAAGGTAAAATGTATTTTTAGGTCAGAAGGCCATTGGGCTGTTTGGTTTGAACATCCTTGTTACAGTACACCTATGAATACACTAGCTTTGTATAAATTTGTTTATCCTTAGCACAGTGGTCCCTGTTCCAGCATTCCCATGTGTTTTGCTGTTGCTGACAGCACCATTCCTTTTTGTCCCTTCTGAAAGTGCAGGCCAGACAGCAGGATGCTGTGCTGCAGAAGTACATCTGTGGCAGAAGAGGGTACACTGGGACTTCAGTTGTGAAAAAGGCCTCCTGTTACAATTATGATAGAACACAACTTGCTAAAAGACACAGAAAACAACTGCTGGAGATAAGAAACAGGCTGCTAATTTGCTTCTGAGACTGTGATGCAATTTCTTTTAGCAGCAGTCAGAGTAAGCCTGGCATAGGAATGAGTCAGGAGAAAGCATTGAAATTACATTGTGGCATTGAAATTACATCTCTTTCCTAATATTTTTTTCCAAAAGTCTTGAAAATAAACTAAGAGCCTTAATGTGCTAGTGCATCTGTTTTTGTCTACCTGAAACAATGTTTGGTTTCTCTGCCTTCACAAATACTCAAAGCCTCCAACATTGTCACCTATGAAAACAGAAACCTTTTATCGCTGTGGGGCTGTTAACAGTGGATCTGTGGTTGGTGGGGCCTAGTTTGTTTCAGGGCAGGGAAATACGATGCTTTGTTTCCACACAGATGATGCTGCAAGATAGCTCAGCACATCCTACCATGTGGGAGCCGCCTACAAGCATGGGCTTCCTTAGCACTGAAGGTGAAGACGGAGGTTTTGCATCTGTACTTGAAACCAGGTCAAGTTGTTGGAGTCTCGAGAGGAGATGCAAACAGCTGCCACTACCACAGTGTGTGTTGGTGTTGTCAAAACCACAACTGCTCTGATGTCCATTCCCTCTCAGAGTGTGTGCACTGTCCTTTTGCTCTTCAAAAGCTGCCCAGGCAACACAGGGCTGCCTGGAAGAAGTGTCGCTCAATCTGTGTCCATCTGACCTCACAACCTCCTTCCACACTGAACTGCTCAGACAAGATGATGCCTGCTGGATGGGTTTGTCTGTAGGGGTGATGCTTGTCACACTGACTGTACAGGGGCTGGACAAGGAGCCGAGCCACAGCACGTAGGTGTTGCAGCTCTGGGTACACATTTTCACCCCCTCTCCAACAGAACATCCTGAAGCAGGAACAGGCTTCAGTAACAAGGATATTCCTCAGGAATTTTGCTTGAGTTTCTTCCATGTCTCTCCATGAGAGAAATTCACAAATCCTGGCCCTATCCTTGCCCCATTTGTTATAATTCGGGCAAGCAAGCTGGATTTTGTGCATGGGCTGTGCTACTGTGGCTTCATTTATTCAGCAGGGCCTCCTCTGGTACCCAAAAAAGCTGTGCTATAAAGATATATTAGCATGACATCCCAGGGGAAAGACTTTCCAAAAGTCTGTGTCCCAGTTTTTGGGCTGCTATTAGGAATTGTTCTTCCCACTGCTGCCATGTGGATTGACAACTTGTTGCATTAGGCTCTCACGCTGAGGGTAGATCTGGGTGTTGGTTTTAAAAAAATATTCTAAGCCCTAAAGCACTTTATATCAGGTATTCTTATGCCTTTTAGTAGGTCAATGTCTCCCTGTAGCTTTTGTGCTTTTTGCATATACAGACACAGTGGCACTGATACCATAACCCCTCAGAAACCCCTGCAATATGAAATACTTTGAGTTTGAGCCTTACATTGAAGAAATAAAAATAAATTAATGGAGTTTGACTGCTTGTAGCTTACTATACAAAATTTTTCATGGTTTCTATTCATAAAGCTCTTGGAACATAATGTGGGCAATTTCTCTCATTGGGAAAATCTCTCTCTGTTAAGAATTATGGCTCTCCAGCTCTGTTAGGACTGTGAAAGCTGTTAAGACTAGTATTTGCATATTGAGAGGGAACAGAAAAAACTGTGCTTTTAAAATAGCTTTCCACTGAGCATGAGTTACTGTCACTATAACTATAACATTTTTCATTTTGACCTTTTATTTTATTTTTCATAAATTCTGATTGCTGCTCCAGTGTATGAGCAGGAATATAATAGAGGAATTTGGAACACCATTCTGACTGTTTGTTAAACTCGAATGTTGTGTTCATCCACAGCAAACCCCCAGATGTCCATATCTTTGGCTGTCTGAACTTCTAATGTTATTTGAACTGATATATTTTATCGCCTCCTAACTTGACCTTTGGTTGTTTTGAGGAATACCATTAAGAAAAATAGTGTGCTCACAGAAGAACAATTTGCCTTAGGTATAGGTCGTAGGAAGGTAGTGGTCTAAGTGTAAAATAAACAGGGGTGACTTAAACTGCTTGCTATCTCGGATTCAAATCCCCCCCCACTTTTTTTCAGATGCAGGCAAGGGCCACCTCTCAGTGAAGTTAGTGAAACAGGTTAGTGCCTTGTCTCTGAAAAGTTTTTACCCTTGGTTGCTGGGCTGCTCTGAAAAGTGAGATCTTTGTTCACTTACTAGTGAAAATAGCCTTGTGTGCAAGCTCATGGTGTTCACCAGCACTTTGCCCTGAGAGGATATACTTCCTTTGCAATGGACTTTTCTCTTGATGAATTGTATTGATCCTGTGAGAAAGAGGAACAAATTTAGACCTGAATGATGAAAAAAGTACCAAACTAGGGCAAAGAAAGAAACATTTTGTTTTGTGTCGTAACTGATATTTGTAGAACATCTTATAGAGGGAGCCAAGGAATTTCACTTGTCATAACTGGGAAGCAGAATGGAGAGAGGCAATGTGGCAAGTATTTGTTAGGTCACGTGTCCCGTGAGTTACAATACACGTTACCCAAAAAACCAGCATTACAGGGCTGGCATTGTGATAGTTCCTTCTCTTTAGAGCCACTTTGCCCAGCCTGACCCCGAGCAGTACCAGTAACCTCATTGCATCCCTGCTTCTGTCCAGTACCTGTTTCAGTGGTGGGGAGAGGGCATCCAGCCATCCACAATGCCATCTCACCCAACCAGGCTTCACTTCTTGTCTAGCAAGGTGGCTGAGCAGAGCAAAGTTGTTGCATTTCAGCACGGGAATCTGTGGAGCACGGGAGGGTCAGAGAGGACACAGCACAGGGATCATGAGGAACATGAAAGGGATCCCACTGCTGGCATCCTCTTGGAGCAGTCTTCCTTGGAGGAATGGAGCAGCCCTCTTGGCACATGAAAGCAAGATCTCAATGCAGAAGAATATGCTAAGCCATAGATGACTGCTCAGGAGATAGAGATCCTTGTGTCCTCCCTTCGTACCTTCATAACCCAAGTGCTGTTGACTCTTGTTTGAGGTTTAGTTTCACTACAAGGGTCAGGGTTATGTGTATGAGGCTTATCCAGAGTTCTTTGTTTCTCAAAAGAAAAGTCCTAAGGTGAGGACACTTATTGATTTCATATCAGAATCTGTAAACTTTTATGTGTACTTTCATTCTTTATTAAAGAAGTAATAGCAGAATACACAAGAATATTCCAGAGAATATGCAAAGATGTTTGCTGTATAATTGATGGATTGATCTAAAGATCTCTTTTGTATTCATCCTCTCTCAAGGCAAGTCTAAATTTTTTCAAGTCTGTCACACTTAGCAACAAACCAAACAAAAATATCTGGTCAAAATATAGAAGGAGGGAAGTTCACACAAGGCTCTCAAACCCACTAATGTGATCTGCTTTTTGTCTTTTGCCGTGTGTTTCTTCCACACTCTCTGGGATAAATTTATAGCAAGCATTTAAGCCCCAGAAAAAGAATACCTGGACAGATAGTTAGAAGTATTTTCTGTCATTGGTACTATATAATAAAATTAATACTGATCTACCCAAACAAAAAGCCTGTACTGAGAAATTAAAGCCTCAATCCACTAATAGCTGCATCACTAAAACTGACAGGACATACGTGTATTACGTGAAGGCTTCAGAGATCCAACATTATCAGCAACAATTGAGGTAAAGTTGGTCTTTTTGGGGAAAAAAGAAAGATTTTAGGCACTCTGTGTACTGTAAAGGCTAGCTTAAAACCAAGTGTAAAATTTCACACACTTTTTTTTCCAAACCAGCCAACCCTTCAGATCAACAGGTTCATGGGACCAATTGTTGTCACCCTGAATAAATTCAGATTTAAGGAAGGAGTGGATCCCTCCCATTCATCTGTCCATCTGTAGCATGCAGGATATCAGACAAGTGATCAAGCCCATTCCAAACTTAAAATCCACGAATCTATCTTCAAAATATCATCTTTGAAACTGTATATGCTTGCATCCCTGACTACCTAGTTTTTTGAATATAATTTTCAATTTCTTATATTTTGAGGTTCTTATAAAGCTATGTTTTAAAAAGAACACTTATAATGGATGTGCTTTCCTTTCTGCCTCCATTTTAAGTCTCCTAAGAGTCTTTAACGCCAGACTTTTCTTCTCGCTTTCCATATGGTTGGCAGCAAACAAAGTGCATTGATGAAAAACCTCTCTATATAACCTGTCACCCTGAGGAAAAGGTTCATCCTAGTAAATTAGGATTTCCTCCAGGTCATCCAAGAGAAGTCCATTCAGAATCTGCACGTGACCAAAAGAAAAGAGTGGGGAATGATCTGATTATATTATGCTGCCATGAGAATGTGAAAAGCAACCAGTTCAGTATGTGTGTAAGCTTAGAAGGATTGTAGCCTTTGTTTCTTTATACTGCTTTGCAGAGAAAATACACAGTTCTTTGCTTATTAAAGAAAAAATGGTATGTAAGGAATTTTGATGGCAGAAAATTTTTGTCCTTGATTTGGAGAGTGTTGTAAGACCACAATTAACAGTGACATGGAGAGGTTTCTCAAAATTTTAAATTCAAAAACCTACTAAAGGTTATCTAATTTGTTAAATTTTACTCCAATAGGCACTTCCATATTTCCTTGCCACTTGTGGATGTGTTGGGGATGTTAAGGAAGTGGTTGGATACATCTAATTAATTAACTGAAAATCCAGTGAGCTTGGGCTGCTGCTAAGCACGAAGAGAGTGTTTCTGGATCAGAAGCCCCTGTATGGTAGACTTCTTCAGGCTGGGAAAGTATTGTGGATTAATACACATGGTTATGCTGTCCTTACATTCCCACCTATGCATCCATGATGGGCCACTGCTGGAAACTGGCTGCTGGGTTTTTGTTCAGTAGCACTTTCACCTGGTCTAACACAGCACTCTCCATTCCTATGAAAACATCAGTCAGATCTAATACTTCAAGATTCAACTGAACAAACCACCCCACCAGATTTGTCATTGTCTGAAGATACAAGTGAACAAGATGTCACTATTGCTGAAAAAGAAAAATATAATTTAAAAAATGTGTAGATCATAGCAGCAGGTGAACCATGATTAATTGATTTACCCTCTCAATCTCTCAAATTCCAAAAGAACCTGAAATGAGAAGTTCCTTCCTTGACTCAAAATTTGGGGAGCTGTATGTCCCTGGGCCTGTGAATAATACATGCAGATTGGGCATCTGAAAAAAATTCATTCTTTCCACTCCCCTTTCTGCAGTCTGTCTTAGATGCTTGTTGGGAGGAGAGAACCCTTCCCTACCACTGGAGGGACTGTGTCTAAGTAAGGATGGATATGTGTTCAGAGTCATGGGACCATACGCATGCTCTGTTTGCTCAGGCTGAAAAATCAACCCAGAAGGAACATCTGGTTGATCTTGCTAAATCATCTTTTCAAAACACAGCAAAGTTTCACATAGCAACCAGCAAACAGACAGGAAAATGTAGAAAAACAAAGCTGTTGTCTGCTATAAAACTCCGCACAAAAGCAAAGTCAAGATTAATGGGGTTAACCCAGGAAGCATAAAACACTACTGAGTTTATCTCTTATTCTTTAAAATGCATCTAGGAAGACATCCATTAATAATTCCTTAAAATTGAGTGGAGTTAGTTTTCTGCAGGGAGTAGGGAGATATAGTTTGGGTTTTTTTGCTTGTGTTTTCTCATACTCAGCGGTGTGACATCTTCAGCAAAAATGAAGTGAGTTGTGGGTTCTGCTCCATCTTAGTTCTCATCTGAAACATGCGAGTCATCAGACAGTGCCCTTACAGATAGACTGTGCAGGTCTATTTAGGTTGATTTTTATAAACATTTAGATTGCAGGGAAATCATACTGTGACTAAACTCTTTGTTCCGGAGGTAATCAATGTCTGGGAAGAGATTTTTCTGTTGCTGTAGGGGTGTGGTTAGAGAGGCAGCTAGAGCAAATCCTTCTGATGCGCACCTGATGGAGCCAGCAGGTTTGGAACAAAGGAAAAAAGGTCTTCATTAAATGTGTAGGGACACACCAAGACATAGCTCTTATTCTGTGAGTCACTTTTCAGAAACAAGTGAACAACTTCAAGAAAAGTTCGGGTACCAGCAATCTGATTAATCATGCAAGGGAATTCTGGTTTTTTTCAGGGCTTTATCAGAAAATACTAAAACCAGAGCTGAAACAAGTGCAAGGGAATTCTGGAGCATAAGCATTTGCTTATGCTAGTAAGGTTAGTCTAGTAAGGTTGCAGTATATAATGCATTTTCTTAATTAACAGGCGAAAGATTGTTGTTTGCTCTCTGAAACTTTCTCATTAATTCGAAATGTTTTTTCAGTTCTCTTTTTCTGCTTTCAGAAAACTAATCCTGTTCATATTGCTCAAAAACACTCAATGGAACACATACCACATTAATAAAAGACAAGCACTTTGCCTGAAATATCTTTCCAGTGCTTTCTGCTGTCTGCATTCCTCTAATTCAATGACCACTTATAAAAAACTTAATCAGAAATGAAAGGATATAAAACCATATATTTAGATTCATCTATATGTAGTGAGGTGGCCCTTAGGATTCTGATTCATGACCGAGTTCAAAAGTGTAATGATATTGTAAACAATAAATAACCCTTGGCTTGTCTGAGTTTGCCAAGGGGAATCTTGTTTTTATTTAGTCAGATGTTGTTTTGCAATTACGAACAATTATTCTAAGACAGAGAAAGTACCTCTCCCTTGAGAAAAATGAGGCTGTGGGCTAATATATTCCTCTCTTGAGAGACTCCTTCTCATTGCCTGTTGCTGACTATACTTAGGTGTAGGTAGAGAGAGAAAAAGAGAGAGCAGGAGTCTGCTGTGTGACTAAACACTAAATGTCTCCCAAGGAATTGGTTTTATGTGTCATGGCAGCAGCAGTTCTGCAGTTAATTTGGTTCTTTCTGTAGCTTTTCAGTAGGTTGTGTGGAGAGAGGTAAAGCCTTTCCACAAAGAATTTTGTCACTGTAATATTTGGCTCTGATCTGCCGTAGAATGAGAAATATAAGGGCTAAAATGATTTTTTGAAGACAAGGGAATTTTGAACCCAGGAAAGACTGGTGGACTTTGGGAGCCTTTTGCTGCGAAGGAGCTGCAAGGTAGGGAGGAGTGGGAAGAGATGAGCTTGGCAGGAAATCATAAACATGTTTTGATAGAAACTTACGGGCTTTGAACCCCACCCCACGTATGTTCCAGACTAGTGAAACTGGAGGGCTTCTGCAGAACTTTTCAAATTACAGAGGCTGCTAATGCTGACTAAGCGGAGCATCTTTAGAATCAGCAGAAGTTACAAGCTAACTGAAATACAAATAAAGATTTTGCATCTACTTTTATAACTATGTAACCAAATTATTTTGCTTATAGATCACCGTGTAACAAAAACTGATCCTTTTTTGCAGTAGTTTGATAAGATACTAGTAATGCTTGGCTAAATTTTTGGTCACTGATTTCTCATCAGATATGGATCTAGTTGTATTTCCCCTCCCACCCCTCTCCCTGAGCCCACAGGCTGTATCCCATTATGTCACGTCATGCTGGGTTACCTCCTACTTTAGCAACACATGCCATGATGCGACACCCTATAATTCACTGAGACATGAACAAAGTTCTCTAAACAGTAGAGTGATTGTGCTGCTGTAATATCTGGGACATCTGCAGAGTGCTGGATGATGGCACAGGTTTTTAGCTTTCTGAATAAAAGTTGGATAGCTCAGCAGATATGCAATGCTTAATGGGTTAAAATGTGAGGGTAATCAGTACCATGAAGAACTTGGTGCCTGGAGTCTCAGCAGACCACGAAGCAGAAAGTAATCAGCTCAGCCTCCTACACTGAGTGTCACTGCAACTTCTACGTGTGGCTCCAAGGTGCCTAAACGAATTCAAAGCAAAAGGAAAGAGTAGAGCAGAAATGCTGTTCAACCCGTAATATCCTGGTTCTTAGAAAAGTTGTTATTTGGAAATGCCTTGATGAACAGCATGTTGATGACAGCTGTTTGTGCTTCTGTGGAGGTTAACATGTGAAACACGCTCATTCTGTAGACTCAGAATGGCGATTATTCATTCTCTTCCTTCTGGTCAGGCTACCGAAGAGGATATGATGCCCTCCGCACTGTCCTGAGTAATGATCCTAAACCAACATCTGTACCACAAGACTTGCAACCTGAGATTTAGATAGTACGCAGTGAATTAATAAAGGGACGCTTGCTGAAAGACAAACTAACAAGTTAGAGTAGTTTGAATAGTCAGTAGTTCTCACCAACTCAATCCTGCTAAAGAATGTTATTTTGTAGACTTTGGTGTTCCCAATCCTCACCTTTATGTAGTATATGGAAATCAGAGATTTTAATTTGCATAAGAGGTTAGTGTAGACAGTCTAATTTGCCCAGAAAGAACAGGAACAGGTCCTTTGTGAGAAAAGAAGTATTGTCTGTTGTTATGTTCCAGCCATGCCAGGCTTGTGTAAAAAAACCAGTGGATTTGCATTCAGATAATTTGGAGACAACTTCTCCTCAGACATACACACAACAAAGAGCACAAGGTCAGAACAGATGGAGAGGTTCACTGATGATGTTTCAGAAAGGTGAACAAAAGGATTAAAAACGTGGCAGAAAATACTTCACTCTCCTGCCAAAGAGACTGTCTGGCAGATCACTGCCTGCCAAACAGAGATTTAGTGAAATCACATGCTCTGAGTTCCGTTCTTGGTGCTGAATCACACTTTAGGTTCATTTGCCTCATTTTCTCATCTGAAAAATGAAGAAATTTTTTAAAATTCTGCTGCTTTGTAATTTATAGTGCTGAGGTTTATTACAGGGACTGAAATCTTGCCCAGTTGTTCCTATGCCAGGACAATCCAGCCTCACACCGAACCACAGAGCTGATTATTGCTGCTTTACACTAACAGTAATAGTTAGTTTAGTGTCAAGTAATACCAGGAAAGACACCAAGAGTTGATTGTGCTTCCACTGTTCTGCCTCAGGCAAGGAGAGAACACTAGCCTCTTTGATCAGGCAGACATGTAAAACCAGTATATCAATCCCCAGGTTAATTTTTCTTTCACAAATGTTGTTTAATCAGGCAGAACTTGCATTCCATGCTCTAACTGTAGGTCATCACCCAGCTACATAGAGAGGTGGCCAGGTTGGGTGAAAAATATGGGCCCGGCAAGGAGCTACTGCATTTACTGCAGCATTTGCTACTTTATACGACATAGTAGCATTACTGAATTAAACATAGCTTCCGTGGAGCAAGGTTTTGCACTGTGCCATGGACAAGTGATTATGGGCAAGTATAATGTATTTTAATGCTCGGAATGTGCGATCGGAGTCCAGAGAAGTTTATAGAAAGTATGTAGGGTTATAAATCTTGAGTCCAAGTGAGACTAGTCAAATCCCACGGTCATGGCTGCACTACAAGGCCCATCTTCCTCCTATCCCAGCCACATCTGCATCTGGTTTTGCCATGTCATTTGATTTGCTTCACTGTGCATCAGCCTGGGATCTCTTTCAGAGAGTTGGGTCCATATATTGATTGCGATGGAAAGCTGCTTTTCCAACACAGTGTCAGGATGAGATTCTCTGAAGTAAAAATGAAACATTCACAGTTTTAGCATGCAAATTTCATTTACTTACTCGGACAAAATCTGACTCAAAATTCATAGGTACAGAGAAACCGAGTACCACTACCAAAGTATTTCAGATTTTGGGGTGTTTGATTCTTTCGAGAAGCAATCAAAATTTTCTGCGCTAGCCAGCCACTCCATAGGATTTATAGCATAGGGAAAAAATTAACTTTTCCTTTAAAAATAATTCGCAGTCAGACACTTCAGTAAATCCATAACATGGCAATGCCTATATTCTCTGCAAATGCAGTTTTCTTTCTTATAAACTGTTAAGATCAGCAATAGACTGCTACATGGAATAATGGCCACACAGTGTCTTAAATAGTGTAAATTCTTATAATCAAAATGCTTCAGAACTTAAAAGACAGAAGAAAAAGATCATGCAATATTATTGCTTTTTTGTTGGTGAAATATGTTACATACGTTGTAAAGTAAAGGGGAAGAAATTCAAGGAAATCAATTCTGATTTCCTTGAAAAGCCAATTAAAAAGAAGAAAGGTAAATAATTTAAATAGGTATTTTAAAAGTCCTGCTGTTACCAGGGATTTCAAAATACAGAAGAGAAATTCCAAAACATTATTCTTTAATATGAATATGTACCTTTTCATAAGGGTGTCCTTTGATGAGCTAGAAAAGAGAACAATAATGGAAGATAAACTAAAGTTCCTTTTTAAAGAACCAAAATTGTAAAAGGAAAACAGACAAATAGAATAATGTGCCAACTTCAAAAGAATTTTAAAGCATGAAATTCCTTTAGCTTGAGACATAATTTAATGACTAATGTTTAAGGATACAGTGTAGAGCTTTGAAATCTTGAGAAAATGGGAAAAAATGAGTTGTCTTTTTCTGTGACTAATGAAAATATGTCCACAAAGGATTTCTAATTGTGATACTCCAGATGTTTGGGAGGTATGAACATGTCACATCCAGAAAACTTCTTAGCTTTCATATCCTTTTTTTTTTCTCTGAATTTACATGAAAAAAACCCCATTTTTAGAGGCCGACTTTCTCAACAGCTCAGAAGCCTATTTAGAAATGAGGGAAAAAAAGTCTCTTCTTCTCCCCAAAAGGGGAGGAGCACCTGTGCTGCATAACCCTTCTGTTTCACCCAGTGTGTCTGCACTCTGAATTTTGGTGGTTGTGAGGGCTGCCCTGAGCTGTGTATTTGTTGATATTTACTTGTGTTGACCTTGTAATTTCACTACAAAGAGAAATTAGCTAGTGCCAGAAGACTAAGGAATCATATAGGTAGTTTCACATTGTGCTTTCATTCCATGAGTAAACTTACTCTCACTTCTCCCTCGAAGTGGGGAGAATACTGAAATGATTAGCCTACACTTAACACATCTCTTCTATTTGTGTAAAGTTGAATAAGGTCAATCCCCTATGCTATGATTTTACAAGACTCAAGCACACATTATTGCCCATCTTCAGCTCTTACCAGACCTTCATTCTTCATAGCTCCTTAAAATTGCACAAGTCGAAGGCTCTTCCTTGGTCTGTGATAGCCTATGTTTCTATTTCCTGTTAGGTGCTGAAATTAGCAAAAAATTGTTGATAACAGAAAATCTGCTGGTGCCTCAGGTTTCTTTGCATGAGGCTAGGGTGTTATCGGTCCTCTTCTAGGAGTCCCAGTGAGTGTTAAAAAGGCTCTGTTTTTATAGGCCTATTTGTAGCAAGGCATCAGTATAAAAGGAGCTGAAATCTTGCTTGTAAGTACAAGCCTCTTCTCAGGGATGCTAAGAAAAGACAGAACATTTTGTGAGGGATGCCATCGATTGCAACCATTTCTTACAGACATATGTGCTCACTTCCATGTACAGCATGCTGTATGCATGCATTTAGGTAACACTGTTTCTTTAAAATAAGAACAAAGCCCAAAAAAGGAACTGTCTAGCTTAGTGTGTTTGCTGAACAAACACTGAAAGGCAGCAGGGAGGTAAATCATTCTTGCATGCTGAAGGGTAGCGTGGCATTACTTATGAATGACTGCATGCATGGCTGCCTGACTCAATGAATGAATCACCCAGAATAAGACTGTGCAGCTCGAATGAGCACAGAAACTGCTCTGATTTTCATTTACAAAGGTTAATCATAAATATTGTATATTCTACAAGGCAAGGAAGGAAGAACAGTCAGACCTGGTTAATGTGTTTTATTTGCAGGGGTGGTTACATTGGGTCGCTGTGGTACTCAGGCCTCTGAGATCAGCTGTGGGCATACAGTCCCTGGAGTTCCAGCAGTGCAAACATTTCAAGCTAGGCTGGGATTCAGTGACCTGATGGGTTGCATCACATACACATTCATTAAAAACAGCAGAGCCACCAGGAAAAAATTATACCATGAACTATCTCTTATGCTACAGACTTTGAAAACCCAGGCACATTTGCTAAAAAATTTAAATATTTCCATGCTGGTTTCCATTATTAAATAAAAATAAACCAAGCCTTACAGGCCAACATTGAAAAGGTTAGCAGTGTGGCAAATGCCTCGTGTCAGGCTATCTAAAATGTCACCAATGTACCACAATTTTGAGCTTTGAAAGATTTTGTAGGAAATAGATTTGAAATAATGAAATATCATCTACACTGAGGGGTAGTGTCTGTGCTATTTGTGTTTTAACTTCGTAAGTTACATATTGCAGAATCAAAAATCTCACTTTTTTTTTGATTTAGAAAAAGAAATGGAAAACACCACACCATATTTTGTGCTCTTTAGCCTCTGCTTTGAAAATTGTCTACTGATTAACAAAGTTCGCTATACTATCAGAAGTCACTCTATTTCTCCAGTAAAAATAAACTTCCACTAATAACAATTCTAGAATTCCACCCAAATGCTTTTGATATTTTAGACACACCAAAATATTTTAGGGCTTTAAGTCCCATTGCAAGCTGTCTGACGAGAAATGGATTTGTACTCATGAACTATAATGCACAGACAAATGATGACATTTTATTTCAAGTTATTACTTAAGAAAAGCAAACATAAAGACCAAATTTTTAAAAAGATACTGTAAGCATATATCTTTTGGGTAAACCAAGAGGATTTTTAACTAAAGGACATGGTGGTTCTTTGATCTTTGATCCTGGGCAGATCTAGATATAATACAGCTGTGTTTTATGATTATGTCACACACAAAATGTATGCTGAAATTGAATGATAGGACAGAGTAGACCATGTAACATAAATTGCAGAAAAGATATCATGCAGGTGTTGGCAAACAAATCTAGAGTAAAATATTAAGGCTAATACCAAAACTTACATTTGCAGACACAGCACAGCTAACGTGAAGAGCGTTTTCTGCTTGTTTTTTCAAGAAGTGTTTAAGACTGAAGTAGGCTGCTGCAAATGAAATGAACAGAGGCCTAAAGGGAGGTGAAAAAGTCATCTGGATAGCAAGGAAAGCAGGCAGTATCCTATTGTGCAATTGTGTTAGTAATATTGTTGCTGGTACTATTCATTTTCTTATCTCATTGTTGTTTCCAGTAAATTGTTCTTATCTCAACCCCTGGCTTTTGTGCCTCAGACTCAAGGGGGAAGGAAAATGGTGGGGGAAGCAGAGAGAGGTTTTAGTGAGAGTACTAAACTGAAGAATACCGTTCCTAAACCACAACATCCAGGCAGGTCAGAGGGAGCGTTCATGGCAGAGAAGTCCCTTTAGCTAAATGCCATCTCTGCCTTAACTGGCCCTGCCTGCAGTAGCAGAGATGTTTCCTGTTGACCAGTCTGTGCTCCAGAGGTAAGGTACTCACCTACAATGTTCTGCTTGATCCGGGTTAAATGTGGGACAGAGGGGTCAGCAGCTAAACTACAGGTGCTCACCTCATGATTTACTACCATCATAGTCACAACCATGGCTTCTAACTGCTCCTCTCTGGGCACACAGCTGTAATATCCAGCATGGATTTTGAGTATCTTGTTGGTGACGCAGATTGGCATTTCTCAGGACACAATATCTAACATTTCCTTCTTGTAATGAGGCAGGAGTGCTTGTGCAGACCATGGGGGCTGCAGGCCATGTGCTGCTTATTTCAGAGACCCAAAGGACAGGGAAATGCTCACAGATGGGAGGTGACGGTGGCTTCCCAACAAGCCTTTGCAGATTCATTGCATTAAGTAATCTGGGGTCAGTGGTTTTTGCTGGTTAGCGTCTCCTTCAGATGAGGACTCCTGGTGCCAACAGCACCAGTACAGTGTCACTGCCAGTCATGCAGTGCAGCCCCACCACTGGGACTATGGTGCAAAAATTCAAGGATTAGATTCAGTTTACAAGCCGTAGAGATGTCTGTGACTGCTGGCCACTCTCCGTTTCTCTGTTAGCTCTAGATCTAGAAATCTCACCCAGTTACAGTCCTTCCTACTGCAACCGGTTGTGCCACAGGGTCCTCCTCTACCTGCCTCTAGGCATGAGACTAGGAGCCCGCACAGGTTTTCCAAATCCCCTTTAACTAATGAACACAAAACTACCATAAATGATCTGTGGAAGTAGAAGCACAAAAAGCAATAGCCAGGCATGATAACTAGTGCAGGTGCATGAAGATACCTTTGTAAAGGGGTACCCCAAAGCATGAACCCCTCCTCCTTGCAAACATGCAGGCACAGCTATGACTTTATGGTTGCTTACCCTTGCTAAATCTCCTGTTGGGCCAATGTGTGACCTGCCAGCAGCTCCTGCTTCCCAGCCATTCAACGCCTGGGATTGCCCACACAGCAGCTGCTTCTGCTGCCACACAGCTTTTAGGACTCCACTGAACTGTGTCTCTTCCTATCACGAGACGTATTTCCTCCCCCTATTTTCTTGGCACCATGGTGTCTGACAGAGAGGTGCAGAATGGGGTGACAGTGCCCTTCCCTGCTTGCTGAGCTGGGGGGCTGAAGGAAGAGAGGCAAGGTAGGAAACTGAGGTTAGGTACCCTGAAGGGCCTAAGGAAGATTTGTTATGATAATTTAACCCGCAGCATTATCCACGCCTAAAACCTACTCTAAGTCTCTTGTTCTTCCCTGGAGTTAGAAATCTGTACAAAATGCGAACAATGCAGATACCCAGACCTGGAGACTGTACACAGCCGGGTTTCTGCTTGCTTGTTAGGGTCTGGGATTTAGGTTTGATCTAGGTAAAAACCTGGGGGATTACTAGGAAATGCAGGTCTGCACCAGGAGGCAAATTTCCCCTTCTTTCTCCTCTGAACTGGTGTAGTAGAATAAACAGAAGCTTCCTCACAGTGGCTTCCAATTTTGAGTGTGGAGATGTTTCTGGCCTTGGCTATTTTAGAAAGTGAGTTTCCAGGTCAGGTGTTGAGGGTATTTTGAATGCACATTTTTGTATTTGCTGTCTTCCCCTTAACTTTCTCTGGCAGATCATATAGTGCAATACAAAATGTCTACAAATAATAATACAGGAATCAGTGTTTATCGTTTCCTTTTTGTTTCACTCCATCAGTTCAAAATCTTGGATCTGTTTTGCAGTGGTTGTACCTCGGCAAAGAGTCCTTTCAGTAAGGGAGCCAGTCCTTTTAAAAAATGTTCACTTCTAAGCAACTGAATGGGGTGAGTCATGTAGCAGGAAAAAGTTAAGAATCACAAACACTGACTCCAGTAATACATTGCTTCTATTAGTAGCAATTTTTTAATGACCTTAAGACTTCCGTAGCAGCATAAATATTTTAAATGGTTGAAGCAATTCGAATAATCTTAGTTAGCTCAGGCATTAAAAATGCAACAGTGAAGGAAAGGAAGCTTGCTGACAGCATTCAGGCTTAGATTTATAGTCGCAGTCATGACCGTGCCACTGCATGGTCATAAATTTCCTGGTGGATTTACAGCACAGCAGTCACCTGGTAGACAAAATGCAGAGAACCAAAACTGGGATCTCCAGAACCAAAATCATAAGCTGCAGTTTGAACTGTAGTGCTGTAAATACTTAGAGTAAATCTTGCCAGGAGTTCCAGTAGCACCCAGATATTCCTCAAAGAGAGAGTTGCAAAAGTGTTATAAATCATACAGATTTAATGTTTCTGAGTGTGCTAGTCACTCTTTGGTAAGCACTCCATTTCAAAATAGAGGGTAGAGAAATTTGGACTGTATCTGTAATGCTGAATAAAATAGGATTGTTCTGGTGGAGTTCCTGGGAGTGCGGAGAGGCAAATAACTGCAAAATAATGTCAAAGAAAAATAATTGCTTTATTCAGGGGCTTTTTCAGTTGAAAAAGTAAAATAACATGGGGACTGGCCTATAGGCTATCAGAGGGGTGTTTTTGTAAGATGCAATTGGAGGTATATGTTGCATACATGCATAGGAATCAGAAAGAGTTGAGACTTTTATGTAACAAATTTTAAAATAAAAAAATAAACGTGGCCCTACTGAAGATAATGCAAGCTTTCTTCCAGATTGCTTTGCTTTCCTATCTGTTTTGATATATTTATTTTCTATCTTGTTTGGATTTGATACTTTGAGGGTAAGAGCACATAGCAGATGTCATTATTATCCATAATTGAGTAACAGTGCTAAGAGTGAGTTTGTTTGCAGGCTGTGTGCAGAAAAACCGCTTCAGATCCAGATCAAATATGGATTTGCTACATGAGACAGACCTTGCTCGTCTGGTTAGTCTCATGTCTTGGCTCAAGCACAGGCTTGGTCATGGCCTCTCAGAGGAAGGTGGAAAGATAGATTTTGACTATTGTGTTCCATGCCTTTGTGATTTTTATGTCACAACACTGTAAGAAATGCCATTTTGCAACTGTTATTGTGATGGCCATGGCCCTTGGACTCAATCATGGTCAATACTTGTGGAATGAAAGTCATTCACTGAAGTGTTGTGGGTATAGTATTCCACAAAGATCTTGCACAAGCAGTACTGGAAGATTAGAATGCACTTTCATGAAGAAAAGTACATTTTACTCTATACGTGATAGTCTGTTTCATTCTGATCTTTTCTTTTCTCATAGAGAAAAGACACGTGAGCAATGAAGAAAGTGCTGTAACTCACTCTCGCTGCAGACTGACACCAAAATTACTAGGTTTTGTTTACTCTAGTTTCCTAAATATTTAGAAGACTCTATGAATAATCCATCCATCCTTTGCTTCAAGCTATTTCTGTGTAGATTTTTCCTAGGGTCACTTTGAAATATTTTATTTTTAAGGGGAAGAGCTGCCATTGTCTCTAATCTTTCTCATTTACTAGCATAATTAAATATAATTTTTTTTTCTTTTGGCTGATATTACCTTATTTCCAATGTAAAAACATTACTGCCTAGATTATTTCAGTTATATTCCCAGTCAATGTCATTGCTGGACTCAGGGCTGCCTAGAAGAGACCCTAAGACATGGCCTTTCCTTCTTTTCTTTCACACACAGTATGACTTGAACTTTATGTAGGCCTGTTACACGAAAAAAATAGTTGACAAGGTGAATCAGGGTGGAAAAGTCTGGCCCTAAAGCTTAACTAAGCAACATATCAGATTAATTCTCCAAAGATAAATGAACAATATTATCATTTTATTAAGACAAATACTACTTTGGTCTATAGAATAAACAAACTTCCTCCCAGTCCTGTCATATGATATCCATGCTGGAATTCACTCGAACAAGAGTGCATTCATTTCATAATAAATAACTCGTGGTTATACAACACCTTTGACCACAAAGATTTCCAAAGGCTGTATTGTGTTCCTTTCACAGTTACAAAAAACTACCCCTGAAATCCAGAAAAGAGTGAGGCATAAGTTTAGTAGTGTGAGCCAACTGAAAACAGATGATAGGTATTTCACAAGAGAAAGGCCAGCTTTATCAGAGATGATATTTTTTGCCCATTATTTACTCAGAACAAACATTCTTGGTGCGTTACAGCACATAATGGACCAACAGTCAGAGAAAAATTTGTTATTGGAGCTGTTTTAAAACTCAGGAGTTTCTGTCCTCCAGTTCTTTGTTCACAAACTTCTTTTCTTGTGTGAGCTTCATGAAAAAACCCAACAGTTTTAATCAACTTCTTAGGTTTTTTTCTTTTTTTTCTCTTCTTTTTTTTTCCCAGGGACAAAAAGGAAAGAAAAAAAACAACAGGGAGAAATGCAGCACTTATCTGCTTTGTAATTGTTGAAATTCACTTCTGCATATTGAAAAGGGCTTGAAGATTAGGGAACTCTTGACCTGAATCTGTTTCTCAGAATCTGCAGAACAAGTTTGTTCTTCTGGTTATTGAATTCGTTGTTTGGACAAGTAGAAGCATATTCATGGAAAACATAAGTAAATCATGAAACTCTTATCGTAGTAACCATGGACAGTCATTCATCTGAAGCTTCATCTGGGAAGTATGTTCATCATTCATTATTTCAGCATTGCCATTGCACAACCAGGTAGTAAAAAGAAAACCATATAGCCTAAACGACATGCTGCCTACAGCTAATAGCACACAGTGATTAATGCTGAAGTGCTCTCCTGGCAGATAATCTGCAGAGCGGGATCCATCTAAATCATGCAGTAAACCTCCAGAATTACAGGCAGACAGGGAGGGTAGCTGAATGACTGGCAAACAGGAAAAAAACCTAATAATCACTGAGGGAATGATTCGTGATACATTATGTGATATCATCTGCTCTTTCATCTGTGTGTTTTTATCTAGATGTGAGCAAACTTAGCCCACATTCCTCATAAAATAGTTATATTTTTGAAGCATGAAAGTTGTTCAGCTAATACAGGTTGAACAGATTTCTAACAGTCTATGGGTAGGGTTGGATCAAACAGAATCTTAAAAGAGTTTGGATTTAGCATGTTTGAAGCTGAATCTTTCAAGGTGTGTTTAGAAAGATGTAGACACCATTAAAATTTGTGTATTTGTGTGCTCGTAAAGGTTAGAGCTTGGATGATACTACATTCTGCTCACTAACACTAAGCTCAGTATGAATTTCCTATACAAGTGGCTTTTTCATATATCTGTTCAAGATCATCATACCTCAGCCACGCCTTCCACCACTTTAGTCCTCTTACAATCATTTACAATTCAGCAAAATATAATTGAAATATCAGCTCATCACATCCGAACAGTTCCATATATTATCTCTGCTCACAAAAACAAGGACTTAAAGGCCTAGTCTCAGAGATGTGTTCCACATGTAAAGCATGCATGGGTCTTTAGGAACTTAAAGTGCAGAGGCATCTACAATCCTGGCAGAATCAGTCTGTGCCTTAACACACGTAATCCAAAATTCTACCATCTAATTGGAGAGATTTCTAAAAATGTATATTACTTTTTCTGGAGCCGATATTTGACAAGTGTTCATTTTCTTGCCTTTTCCAACAGGATACTTCCCACTTCGGTTTGCAAATCTATAGTAACAGTATTTCCGGAGGGAAAAAGTAAACTGCTTTTTTGCACACTATTTAAATCTGAAGGGAGCTGTAATCAGATTAGTGCTGGTGCTTATTTCAGGCATATCTGCAGAGGCAAACTGCCGAACTGGACCTGTATATTCCTTTCTACAAAAGATTTTTGCTGTAGTGTTCCAAGACTAGTTCCTTCCTCTTTTTACCTCCTCCTCTGCAGCTTTTGTATTTCCTTGTCCTTTAAATAATTAGCAGGAAGAGGTTTGTCCTTGTAGAGGTCCCTGTCACTGATACTTTCCTGTGAGAAGGTCATAAAAATGGGCCTTTCTTAGAACACACTGATGCTGCTGGGATTCATGATGCTTTTGGGGCAGTTTTAACATAGCAACTGCAGAAGACACAGACACCTGAATAAACAGTATTCCTCACAGGTGAGGTTGTCTCCTGAAATAACCCTGCTTTGTTGGACTACCACTGTTCTTGTGTCCATCCCAGGAAAAAAAAGTCAGTTTGTCTTCTCTTTTAGGTCTTGTCTCATTAAATTAGCCTTAGTGTTTATTTCAAAAAATGGAGCTTGTTCTGTACTCTTAAGGCTTGACTGAGTGCTTTTTAATTGATGGAAAACTTGCACTTCAATGGCCTTTGATTTATTCTCCATTTCCCTTCAAGTCTTTTGCTATTCAAGATGGTAAATTTTAGCCTTTTTTTTTTTTTTTTTTTTTTTGTGGATAAGACTTTGTTTTTAGGCCAATCATCTCAACCATAATGAATCTCTATCCCTCCCACCAGAAAAAAAAGCCAGCGTAGATCTGGGACCAGCCTTTCAATGTCACTACCAGATTTTACCTTACATAGAACATGTGGACTTTGAGACATTGAGTTTGAAGGAGGAGGTGTGACAAACAGTGTTTAAAAACAGGTGGGTTTGAGTTTCACCGAGACATATGTTGTTATTCACCCCAGGAGTAAGGGAAAGCAGCAAAGGAGGGGAAGTTTGGGCCATATGGGAGGGTAAGGGGAAATGGGAGAACTGAAATAAATTTAGTCAGTAGCACTGTATGGCAGTTTATAACCTGAATCCAAGGAACACAGCAAGCATTCAGTTACTTGATTTGGCTGAGAGTCAGAGAATGGGATGTTACTTAGAGTTTTGAAGAATTTGGCAACAGAACAACTAGCATGTGAATGATGTAGCAAGGGAGGATATAGTACTAGGACAAAGATTTCATACAGATAATGCTTGGGTCAAGACTTGCAAGATTTGAATATCTCCAACAGAAACATGAGGACACTAACAGGAAAGATCAAACACACCCAATGAATTTTTATTACCTTATAAATGTTGAGAAAAGTCATCTAACCAGCTGTGCTGCTCATCTCAGTACATGAGAAATAAAAAAAACAAAATCCGAATTTTTTTATCTTGAAAAATTCCACCTTAAAGTACTTCTCTGAAATCTAGTATCGACACTATTTTTTTTCCAGTTTCCATCTGCTGCAGATCATTTACCACATCCTTGAGCAGTGCTGCAGACTCATTGCTGCCTGACCCCGATTTCTCGTTGAGCTGTGACTAAACTGCCTCCCGCCCCCGAGCCCTGGCTCCAGCAGCTCAAGTGGACACATGCACTCACTGAGGCTCTATAATTTTAGTGAAATCAGTTTGCTGCAGTATTAGACTCCAGAAATTAGGATTTTGGTGTTAGAGTTCCCCAAGGGACCTTTATGTTTTCCACCTCCTCAATACAACACAGGGCATATGTACGAATTAATAAAGACTGGATTTGGCACTGAGTGGCATAGTTTAGTTGATAAGGTGGTGTTAGGTTGTAAGTTAGGCTTGATGATCTCAAAGGTCATTTGTAACATAGCTAAGTCTGTGATTCTGTGATACACTATCCATGCATCTGTAATGAAAACAGTGCATTCATCCTACTGTTTAAGGAAAATATGATCAGGCTTCAACTGCATTTTGGCTAAATCAATTTTCTCACTGCTCAACTCCCCATCTGGAAAAGAGGACTTACTGTCTTCCTCTTATACACTGACAACCCTGTCAATTTATCTAATAAATGCTTAATTTTTACGTGCTGTCTGTGGACAACATGGTGGTGCCCTGCTCCACGAAAGTGAGAGCAGTGGGAACTTCCTCAAAGGCAAAAAGTGTCAATAATGATAATACACATCACATTTTCGAAGCAAAATGCCATACTAATGACAGAAAAGACCTAAACACACTTGCAGAGTCTACCAAAACCAAGTATTGTAAGTTCGGCTTTTTGCAAGCTGCAGAAATAAGGGATAAGAAAAAACACTGTGTTTTTTGTAAGAAATCTTGAAATTTAGGTATCAAAAAAGCATTTTCAGCAGCCATCTGTAATGATCCTGAAGTGTTCAGTCATGGTAAATGTGGTGGAGGTGTTGCATGTGTCAGATCGGCAGTGACATCATGGTGAGGTACGATACAGTGGCTGCCACTTTAGCCTCAGGTTCTTCTTGTCTGAGCCTGACTTTGTCTGCAACAACTCCTACACATTTCCTCCCACAGCTGGAGCAAGA
Organism: Oreocharis arfaki; assembly: GCA_013398015.1. NCBI lineage: Eukaryota > Metazoa > Chordata > Aves > Passeriformes > Paramythiidae > Oreocharis > Oreocharis arfaki. The sequence continues at coordinate 11,360 of VZRR01013614.1, read as the reverse complement.
AGAGGGGAATAACTTCCTTAAGTTTTCTGTAAACAATAGTCAACTTCTTTTAAGAGATGAGAGACATTAAAAAGAGTCTAAGGGCACCATGTTGCCCATGTTCTGAAAGGTAAAAAAGAACTAAAATGTCTTAAAAGTCTAAAGAACAGTTTGAAAACGAGAAAGATATGATCCAGAAAAATTCTTTGCAAGTATTGGCACTCCATTCCTCTACACTTGCATGGCAACTTTTTGCTTGTGCATGAGCAGGCACCCCAGAGCCGTGCCATACTTTCTTGGGTAATTTATTAAGGCTATTGTAAGTTACACACTGGCATTTTTGGAGAATTTTTGTTCGTGATTCCCTGTATTTTTCATGAGGTGAAATCAGGTGTAGCACCGAGAGATTGGCTACATGGGGCAGATGCTCTGAAGTCTGCTTTCACTTAGGAACAAAAGACAGGCTGAAGTTAGGCAGAAGAAAATATATATTGCATCTGTGCCAAACATCCAATGCATAACATTAATACTAGCAAAAGAGGAAAAGCAACTTAGATGCGGGGAGGCATCTCTAGGCGGAAGGCACATTAAAAAGAATAAGAGGAACCCTAGATGAGTCTGTTTTTGATTTGAAGGCCCATAGCATAGCAGCCTGCTGAGAGGAACTGAAAGAGTTCCTCTTGTAACGACACGGGCTTTGAGTGTTGCACAACCAACTGAGAAGCATTGTGGGACATCCACGAGACTTCTGTGGATAAATATAGAGGAAGAGGAGGAGGCAGCTGTTGAACTGCTCACAGCTTACAGATGGGACACAAAGCTTTTGGTGCTTAGGCTATCAACCTGGTGAAAGTAACTTTTTTCTGGAATCTGGGAACTCCTGTTGTGACAGTAGTGGGGACAGGGGACTACGTCTTTCTCTGCTGCTGGGGTTTATCCTAAAAACAACTACTCTTCCTCTCATTACCTCACAGGTCCGGGAAACAGAAGGGAATTGAGGCTGAATGTACTGGTACAAGTCCTCTGAGGGGATCTTGCATCCTAGGGAACTTCTTTCTGTTATGAAGGTAGAAGTGAAACTTTGCCTAGAGTTATTCCATTTTATTCCTGTAAGTTATTTGCATTAGAAAAAATGAAATATGAAAGAAGAAAACCCAGCCAATCTGAAAGGAATAATCCATGTACACATAAATGCACACACATACATACACACACACACACACACACACACACACAGACACACACACACACACACACACACAGACACACACACACACACACACAGTTAAAAATGTTTGGTTTGGTGAATAGTTATACAAAGGCATCTATGTTGCCTTAACAATGAATAGTAATTGTTCTGTCCCTTAGTGGCTGGCTATCTTGACTTTCTAAGGGTAACAAAATTAATAATTCTGGTCATAATTGGACTTTATTCAGCTTAAGAAGTTGAATTACAAGGCCAAATTCTGCTCTCATTCGATTTCATAAAGCCTGACTGAAGATGTTGGGACGTACTGTGGTCTAACTGAGAAATTAATGTCACTGCTGCCCTGCAGAACTGATTCCATATATCATCATCTAAGACAGGCTTATTCTGCTATACTCCATAGACAACAAACATGTTGCAAGGATTCCTGCTAGGGATTACCTCCTGCATTCCCAAGGGGTTTCCAAGGTTCACAGCCCAGGAAGAATTTTGAGATGACTTTACTGAATGGTTTTTCTGACTGTTCCCATGGAGACATGTGGGTTGGTGTCTATGCAGAGAGTGCAGTGAGCTGGCATTACAGCTCCATACAATTAGGACTATCTTGGCAGGGAAGTTTTCTATCCTAAAGCTTGACAAGCGATGCAAATGATTATTTTACTATAAATTTCTAGGAATACTGTAATTTGAGGCTTCTGAGAGGTGGCAGCAAGTTATTTATGCTGATTCGTGACAATGAGGGATTGTTGATGTCAGTGGGAGCAGAGCAAAATTCAGAAATACTGAAAGTTGTTGGGCAGAGCACAACCTTGGAGTATTCAGCTCACAAAGCTCATTGATTAGATTTGGTTCATATAGGTACAGAATAAATCACTACATATTTTCTATTTTGAGAAGAAAAGATGGCTCTATAAGCCTTCAGGCTATGTCTAATTGGCCTCAGGGCTGATTACTGGTCCTGGGACAATCACATGGTCTGGTTCATGTCTGGCTCCTTTTATAGCAGCACTGTCTTGAAGAAAAATGGCTGCAGAGAGCAAATAATAAAACAGTGTGGACAATCAGAGCTCCAGTGTTCAAACATCCTCCTAGGGTTTCTACTACTTAGCACTGAAGACATATCCTCAAAGTCCATTGCAGACCTCCTTTCTGTGATTTTATTAAAGTGATCATTTGTTATAAGGAGCTGCTAAAAAAAATGGACAGGCTTATCAGAGTAAATCTCTTTCAATAAATACGTGGTGAGAATGGTGAGGGGGGCCAAGCGTTTTGTTATTTAGGAACCGAGAGAAAAATACTTTCAAATTCTTGGTTAACAAGATTTTAAGTTCTGCCAGCTCCTCTGTTCTATTGACTCAGACCAAGTGCATGTCACCTATGAAAATTTCAATGCAGTCCACATAAAATAGCATGTGCTGTTACGGGCTCATGCCCCCCTCATATAGTCCAGAGGCACAATCACAAAGGCTTTGCTCACATGGGAAGATTCCAAAGCCCAAATGGATTTGCAATCCAAGGACCCTGAAAAGTGTTTATTGAGGAATGATAATTGAACAACTTCTAATGGTGATGTCCATGTATATCGCTAGTGTCTGTCTCAAGAATTCTGTTCTGTATCTGACGGTGCATATGAAGCCATGTAGTTATTTTGGAAATAGTCACTCACAGTCTTTGTAATATTGGCATAGGGGCAGAGTGCTGAAGAAAAATAGACATATGAACACTGTGCACATTTCCTTCTCACAGAGAGAACTTTTGTGTATGAGTTACAAGCAGTGTGTAGTGAGTGAACCATGGAGGGAAGAAGCATGGTTTGGTTGCATAAACATCAGAGACTTCCTTTGATTAAGCACTGTGGAACACTGGGGTCTTTTAAAAGAAATTAAAAACATGAAAAAGCTATCCTATACTTAGATCAGATCTATCCTTGTGAAAAGACAATTCAGTAAAAATAAATTATTTTCTGTAGCATTTTTCTCCTGCTCCAGAGGAAAAAAGTCAAGAAAGTTACTGCTTGACTTTCAGAAGACTTGTTGTCAAGCCTATTACTTACTGTAAGTGTAGATATTTTTCATTTCTGCACGAAGTTATAGACGCACTTTTATGAAGTGGGATGTTCAATCCTTCCTCATGGTAAAATGCGGAGTACTCTCTCTCTGCCGAATTCTTGGTTCGGTCGTGGACGGTCAGGACAGACAGTGACGGAGATTTCTATTCTCAGGTTTTAGATCATGATGTTTATTGCAGAAGGTGTGGGAAAAGAGCCATGCCAGGAGCTGCCACTTGCAGCTCCAGGCAGGTTGGGGAAGTTAGAGAGCAGGCGAGAGGGGAGAGAGCGTCAGAGCGTGACAGAGTGTGAGAAGAGGAGAGCAGAGCAGAACAGAACAGAACGCTCTCAAGGGTGGTTACAATACATTAAATTATCTTCTGTGTTGAATATTCTAATTTCCATGAACCAATCTAGAATAAGCTACAAATCCTACAACATTTGCCTACAGCCTATAAGAATCATTACATTAACCTATGGTATTATATTTTAAACTCTAAAAGTTGATCTTCGGACTCTTTGATGAGTTTGCAGGGTCTTCCTTGATCTTTGGACCTGTCTACATGTAGAGGGCATTGTTTAAACAAAGGGGGATTACCTATAGCCGGTATACATTGTTTTCTAGTTGTTCAGTGACTGGAGTTGGGTAAGTCAAAGCTTGTTTTCATCTCAATCTCAGCATCTTTTGCCAGGTAATCATATTTATAAGGTTTTCCTATTCTATCTTCCCCAACAGTAAAACCCCTTCACTCTGATACAAATGATCTTCTTGCTTATATGATGTACTAAATCCTTAATACAAGGCAGCTTTCTGAAGTAATTAGGTAGTACTTTATCACTTTGTCAACTTTCTTCTTACCCACAGACAGCCATAGTATTTAAATTCATTGTCTAAAGGAGGCATGTTGCTACTGAGATCTTTCTGCCTTTACTTCCAGAGCAGTTTTATTTTCCTCTTCAGAATCGTTCCTCAGCTAACCTGGAAAAAACAACTGCATCGATGATGGGCTATTATTGCTCATTGACTACTAATTAATGAGGAATTACTCATGAGAAAACTGATTTGACTTAATCACATCTTATAATTTGATGAACTGCAACTGATGATGAATATACAAAGTTACAGTTTCTGAGAAGACCAGCGGAAGTACTGGGTTACATTTGGGACACAGTGTCTGGGTCACCAAGGACTCTCCATGTGCAGCACCAAATCAAGCCCCTAGTGTCAAGCCCCTTGCTTTGGGACTCCAGTGACAGAAGATTATTTCTGTGACTATGGAGCCTATGACAAAATCAGTCCTTGAATTCCTTGCTGGGAAGTTTTTCTCCTCATTGCTCTTAGACAAAAGACAAAAAGTGGTGGAAAATGTAGTAAAGTTTTTTCAGCTCCACACATACATAAAGGTATGCTTTGAAAAGTTAAATTTGCTAGTTATTTGGAGGTTTTGTGGCTCTTAGCCATGAAATGATTTGACAGATTGGGATGGAATTAATTTTGGAAGCCATATTAAAAAAAAACAAAGCCTCTGTACAGGAAGATCACTGAATCACAGAATATGCTGAGTTGGATGGGACACTCAAGGATCCTTGAGTCCAACTCCTGGTCCTGCACAGGACAGTTCCAAGAGTCACACCATGTGCCTGAGACCATTGTCCAAACACTTCTTGAACTCTGTCAGGTTGGTGCAGTGACCACTTCCCTGGGGAGCCTGTTCCAGTGCCCAACCACCCTCTGGGCAAAGAACCTTTTCCTGATATCCAACCTAAACCTCCCCTGACACAATTTCAGGCCATTACCTGCTGTCCTGTCGCTGGTCATCACAGAGAAAAGAGCACTGCCTGCCCTTCCCCTTCCTCTCACAAGCAAGTTGTAACTGCAATGAAATCTCTCCTCAGTCTCCTGCAGGCTGAACAGACCAAGTGACCCTAGCTGCTCCTCATACAGCTTCCCCTCAAGGCCCTTCACCATCTTCATAGCTCTCCTTTGGATGCTCTCTGATAGTTTAATATTTTTCTTACGTTGTCGCACCCGAAACTACACACAATATTCAAGGCGAGGCTGCACCACTGCAGAACAGAGAGGGACAAGTTCTTTTAAAACATGTGGGTGTTATTGATTTCACCTCTGAATATTTTTTATCTCCTTTGAGACCAAAATGTTTGGTCTGCATTTGACAATTGAAGAGATGAGATTGTGAAATAGAGCTGGTAATATACTTTGAGAAAGTCAGTAGAGTAACTTTTCATGAGCAAAGGAGGAAAGAAAGAGAGGGCAGATCTGATAAGCTTGCAGCACATACCTGTTGAGGAATGGCTGGCCGACGGCGGCCACGGGTCGATGGAGGCCTTGTACAAGCAGAGTCCGTGCTGAAACATGCTAACTTGCAAGTATTAATAACAAAAGCACAGTAGCCTTGGAGCTCTGGGAAAGTATCAAAAAAAGTCCCTGGGAGGGAGTTGTAGTGGAAGAGATAAGGAATGACCTTGGGCTGCTAGCTGCAAGGGGGGCTGAGGCATGCCAATGTAATCTCTAGGCTTGTTATGCATAATGAATACGAGCATGTATATAAAGCGGTCGCTGCGAGAATAAAGTTGGAAGCTTTTTATCACTCACATTGAGTCGGTCTTGCTTGCCCCTCGCCCCAACACATACCAGTGACAACCAGAGCTGTTCTGCATCAAGATGAGAGGGTAATAGCTGCACTGATAAAAAGGAAATATTTTGTCACTGTTAGCTTCACCAGAGCATCTACTAGCACAACAGACCTAATGAGTAAATCCGCATTGGCAGTGTGAGTCGTTTCTCTCAGCTGCATGAACAGAGCTTAAAGACTATGTGCTAGGCACCCCAGCCACTCCTATTTCGAAGCAGCAGAGAATATTTTAAAGAAACTGAATGGAATAATTATCTGACTGTGAAATAATACTCAAGGAGCTGGTATCTTGTGGGGTAAATTATAAATTGACACCAGATAACCCATGTAGACAGGCTGTTTGAATAAGACCTGTGCAGACTTTGGAAAAGAATCAAGGAGATCAGCTGGCCTCTATTCAGGCTGTGGCTCAGCTACTGAAATGTCTTGTGCTATTGCAACTCTCACTGTGGTGGTGAGACTTTTTCTGGAACAGAAATTGAAAAAGAACCCTGAATTGTAATAGGACAGGGTGGTTTGCCTCGTCATGGAAAACATGGTAATCCTCCAACTAAATACAGAACTCATGTAAGAATAGCCATATAGAATTAAGATACCTTTCAGGTGTTTGACAAGGATGGCATTAGCAAGGTAAAGACCATCTGTTTCTGTTTTCCACTCTCATTTTATTTGTTTCTGAGAAAGTGTTTGACAGCTTGCTTGAATCTACTGGCAAAACCACCTACCCAACACTTGGAGTGATTGCAGGACCATATCTTAACATTTTTCAGAAGGATAGAAATACTGAAAAAAACACTGGAGCAGGAATTGGTTTAGTCTGACTTCATGGTCTCCTGGGCCTGGCCTGGCCAAGCTTGAAAATGACACTGAGTCTGCTATTTATATTTTTGTCTATGTGTTTGCTTGTTTAAGTAAATGCAATATTTGGAATAGTTTGCAAGGAATCTGGAGAAGTATAATATTAATCCACACAGGAGATGACTCAGAAAAGCATGTGTTACTTGGAGAAGGCTACATGTAGGTGAAAGCAGAGAACTTGAGACTGTTCATATTTTTTCAGGCATATGCTGAACCGTGTTATACCTGATTCAGGATACCTAAAATAAACGGATATTGCTCATAATGTCTGAGCCACTGTTTTCATGTCACACATAGTACTAACTTTAGAGAACCTGGTCCATGTACCAGGTTCAATCTGCACAGTTTTGCCCTAGTGGAGGCTGATCTTTTTGAGATTTGCAACCATCTTTCTGTTTTCACATATTTTCACAATACCCCAGACCTACTCCTCATTGGTAGGAAACTGATTAAAAATTGAAGGGTCCTGGAGATAAAATGCATGCTTAAGTCTGCCTACTAATAGGCAATTTTATGATATGAGATACAGAAAATTCTTTTTGGACTCAGACTTAAAAAATGAAAGCTGTTTGTTGCAAGTTTAGTTCATGGTCTGAACATGTCCTTTTTTCCTTAAATATGCAATTGGATCTATCCAGGCCAGACTGTTATGAATCTGAGGAGCTCCATTAATTTCACCAAAGCAGAAATTCGGCTTGGGTTGAGCTTCAGCAAAATATTTTAAAGGGGAGTTTCATGGAAAGCACTTGCTTCACTTTAATAACCCATAAGACAAGAACCATAGCCTTTTCTCTATCAGATCCTTTACTACTGTATAAACTCCTTCAGAAGCTTAAATTATTTTGAGTGACAATGATTAAAGAACATTTTACAAAAGCCTCATGCGGCACACCTTAGCCTTCTGTAAAATAATGCAAAAATAATTAGCAGAAATCAACTAAATACTTAAGAGAATTGTAGGAAGTAGATCAGAAAAAGTTATGAGGTTAAATTCATCCCCAGTGTAATTTCACTGGGGAATTGACTGACTTCATTTTGTACAAAGATTTGAAATAAACACCTCAGCATACTGTGCACATGCTGGAAAGTGTCACTTCTAAGATGACCTGTTATGCCATGACCCACTCCTGGGCTCTGTGCTGAGTTAGATCCTGCTGTGTTCTGTCAGGTTTATTCAGATTAGTGACATTGTGGGCGTGCATGGCCTTCCCCAGGAAAAAAAGATGTTATTTCCTTGTTATCAGAAAATGGAGGAAATTTTATCAGGGTGTTATGCAGCCTTTTTGTATTTCTGGGAGCCTTTACTAAGCAAAAGCAGTGCATGTGTACATCTGTATGTACATAGGAAGGTATATTTAGACAGTAACTCTGAAAGCATTTCCTCTCATTGATTAATTTATTGATTCAAACGGTCTACTTAACTGTATTTATCTGTTTTATCTAGTCAAATGCACTCAATGAAAACATTTTCCTGGCCAAAAAAAACCCAAACAAAACCTGCATTTAAAGCAAGTACCTAGTATTCAGTTAACATTAGTTAATAATTTGTTTAAGCTGCCTTGAAGAATGACCAGCAATTTGCTTTTTTGCATCATTCTGTTAGAGCATATTCGGACTGGGTGTTTCTCAGCACACCATAGAGTCTGTGATCAGGTTCTGAAATACTCCATTGCAAAACAGACACAGGAAACCTGTCTGTTGAGAGCCTGAGGGGGCAGAGGAAGATGTTGGGCTATGAGAAAAGCACAGATTGATAGAAAAGTAATAAATGATTTTTTTTAAAATACGTTTCAGGTAAAATGTTTTTTCTCATTCAGAGAAATGAGCTTTTCTCTTTTTTTCCAATGCATGGCAGTGAGCAGTGGTGATCAGTAAAATTGGATCACAGGGGCTGATGCAGAAGAGATGATCTGCAAGTCCCTCTACCCTCTCTTCTTCTTGACCTTCCACCACTCAATCCAAGCCAATTTTCCAGATTCCTAATGAGATTATTAATGTCAGATCCTAACTGCTGCTGATAATTGAATAAAGAAAAAAAATACCCATTGATTATGATGATGTTTTAACCTTCTGCTCTGAGACTCCCTTCCCTGGCTCGTGCCCCCGTTTCTCTCTTCCACATGCTGCTGTGCCCCTGCTCTTCCAGCCACCTCTGCCACTTTCCACGCTGGTCTTGCATGACCTATGGCTCAGCCCCAATCTGGGGCTGGTTATATTGAATCATAAAGGTGCCTCACTTCAGCATGAACACACATACATAGTGAATATGTGCATTATGTCCTGAAATGCATCCTAACTGGCATATTTGTTATGCATATCCACATCACCCTAACCATTTCCATGTTAGTTTAGGGATTTACTTGCAAATCATTATGGTGATACTTTACTGGTTTTTTTCTGCACATATTTTAAACATGATGCATACTGTGGATGTGAGAGTTCATTCCTGCAGCTGGGTAGCTGTGCTCCAAGATTACAAGCACCTTCGTATGACCCACAGACACTTCTTTTACTTTGCCCTATACGACTTCTTTCTTGTCTCCCCCACATGAAACAAACCCAAAAATTTCCATCCTGCTGCTTGCAAATAAAAAGAATTTATTTATCTGATAAAAGACTTGAAAATAAAAGGGCATGTGTCCCATGTGAAGATCTGTGTGTTAAGTGTGAGCAGGAAAAAGGATATCTTTCACAAGCAGCCATAATTGTTTCTCTGACATTTGATAAGGGAGAGAGAGAGATCTGTTTGTGTGCAGAATTCTAATGCCATTTAATGATCAAAGCGCAATCCTGATTTTATCTTCCAGTACTTCCTCAGAGGTGATAAGATTAATTCTTTGAATGTTACACTCTACCCATAAATAAATGTGTAAAATTACATGCATGAGAGACTTGAAAAGGAACAAGGAGAATTCCTTCGGCCAACAAAAGAAGAACACACTTAAAATCAGGGGGTTTTTCCTCTGATTTTGAATCTTAATTACATTTTTAAAATAAAAACATGTAAAATGACAAAATTACTGCTCACACACAAATTAAGAAATGCTTAATTTTTTCCTTTCCACATCTTCCTTCTCCTTCATCGATGGGCTGACCTTGGGGCTGTGGGGTTTGTGATTTTCTGCACCCTAAACCTAGGCCTAACCCTAAACCTAACCCAAGCTTAAAACCTAACCCTAGAATGAGAGAGCAATAGGGCATTGGGCATAGCATGTCGCCAATAGAAAGAAGAGAGTAAGTTTGGGGATTGTCGCACTCCCCTTGGCATGCCATTTGCATTGTCAATGTGAATGAAGCTCTGGGCTTTGTGGTTTGCTGAAACCTAACAGTAGGCGTAACCCTAACCCTAACCCTAGGAAGAGCTGGTAATAGGGCACTGCGCTGAGGGGAGTGCCAAACAGAAAGCTCGGAGCAAGTTTAGGGCATTGGTGCACTTCCCATGGCATGCCATTTTCATATTCAGTGTTCCTAGAGCTGTGGAATTGGTGGTTTTCTGAACCCTAACCCCAGGCGTAACCCAAAACCTAACCCTATCTTAGACCCTAATCCTAGGTGGAGCCGGAACAAGAACACTGGCTATAGGCTGTCGACAAGCAGAATGAAATCAGCAAGCGTGGGGCATGGTCATGCTCCCCATGGAATGCCTTTTGCATTTTCAGTGTCCCTGGAGCTGTGGGGTTTGTGGATTTCTGAACACTAACCCTAGGCGTAACACTAACACTAACTCTAGCCAGAGCAGGAAGTAGAGCATGGTGCTGAGCAGAGCACCAAGCACAAAGAAGGGAGAAAGGCTGGGGCATTATTACTCACCTCTTGTAACAGCTTTTCGATTCTCAGTGTCCATGGAGCTGTGTGATATGGGGTTTTCAGAAATACTAGGTTCAAAAAATTTCTGAACAGCATTGGGCTGAGGGGAGCGCAAAGAAGAAAGAAGTGAGAAAGCCTCGGGCAATGTTGTGCTCCCCTTGGCATGCCTTTTGCATTGCCAGTGTCCCTGGAGTACAGAGTTTTGCGGTTTTCTAAAATCTAACACCAGGGATAACCCTAACCCTAGCAGAAGGCGGCAATAACACATTGGGCAGAGGCGAGTGCCAAACAGCAAGAAGTGAATAAGGTTGGGGCATTGTAACGCTTCTATTGGAATGCCTTTTTTGTGGTCATTGTGTCTGGAGCTGTGGGCTCTGTGGTTTTCAGAAGCATAACCCGAGGAGAAACCCTAACCCTAACCCGGGATTAAAACCTAACCATAGGCGTGGATGGCAGCATTGGACTGAGGCGAGTGCCAAGAAGAAAAAAGTGACCAAGGAAGGGGCACAATTTTGCTCCAGTTGGCAAGCATTTTGCGTTGCCAATGACCCTTGAGGGCTGGGCTTTGTGGTTTTATGAAGCCTAACCAAAGCCATAATCCTATCCCAAACCCTAGGCGGAGTCAGCAATAGAGAACTGATGTGAGGCGTGAGCCAAGAAAAAAAAAGGAGAAAGCTTGGGGCATCGTTGCGCTGCCCTTGGCATGCCTTTTCCATTGCCAGTGTCCCTGGAGTGCTAGGCTTGACGGTTTTCTGAACCCTAACCCTAGGCGAAACTCTAATCAGAGCCCTAGGCCGAGTCAGCGATA